>PVIJ01017906.1:0-27964 GCA_004024925.1 Scalopus aquaticus | reverse complement strand
TAGACAAAGAAGATATAGAACACCTAAACAGACCAATCACAAGTAGTGAAATTGAAACAGTAATTAAAAACCTCCCCCAAAACAAAAGCCCAGGACCAGATGGTTTCACAAATGAATTCTACCAAACATTCAAAAATGAAATAGTCCCTATATTACACAAACTCTTTCAAAAAATCGAGAAGGAAGGAGTACTACCAAATACATTCTATGAAGCAAATATTACTCTAATACCAAAACCAGAAAAAGACAACACAAAAAAGAAAACTACAGACCAATCTCCCTAATGAATACTGATGCAAAAATATTTAATAAAATTTTGGCCAATAGGATCCAACAATGCATCCATAAAATAATACACCACGACCAAGTAGGATTTATTCCAGGGACACAAGGATGGTTCAACATCCGAAAATCAATCAATGTAATCCAACACATCAACAAAAAGAAAAATAAAGACCATATGATCATATCAATAGATGCTGAGAAAGCATTTGACAAAGTACAACACCCATTTATGATAAAAGCTCTTGAAATCCTTGGGATAGAAGGAACATACCTCAACATAATAAAAGCCATATATGAGAAACTCACGGCCAATATTATCCTCAACGGTGAGAAGCTGAAGGCCTTTCCCTTAAGTTCAGGAACAAGGCAAGGATGTCCACTCTCACCATTACTTTTCAATATAATACTGGAAGTCCTAGCCAGAGCAATTAGACAAGAGAAAGACATTCAAGGGATCCAAATAGGAAAGGAAGAAGTTAAACTGTCTCTATTTGCAGATGATATGATAATATATATACAAAATCCTAAAAACTCCACAGAAAAACTACTCAAAATAATAGACTAGTTCAGTACAGTAGCAGGATACAAAATCAACGCACAAAAGTCAGTAGCATTCCTCTATGAAAACACCCAATCTGAAGAAGAAGAAATTAAGGAATCCATCCCCTTCAAAATTGAAACAAAAAAAATCAAATATCTGGGAATAAATCTAACAAAAGACATAAAGGACTTATACAAAGAAAACTACAAAACTCTGTTGAAAGAAATAGAAGAAGACACAAGAAGATGGAAAGGCATCCCTTGTGCATGGATTGGAAGGATTAACATTATCAAAATGGCAATCCTACCAAAGCAATTTACAGATTCAATGCTATTCCAATAAAAATCTCAATGACATTCTTCAAAGAAATAGATCAACTACTAATGAAATTCATATGGAACCACAAAAAACCTCGCATAGCTAAAGCCCTACTAACTAAAAAGAAAGAAAAAGGAGGAATTTCACTCCCTGATTTCAAACTATACTACAGAGCCATAATTATTAAAACAGCATGGTACTGGAACAAAAACAGACAGAAAGACCAATGGAACCGAATAGAATATCCAGAATTAAAGCCACATATCTATGAACAACTAATCTTTGACAAAGGAGCAAAGAAAATGCAGTGGTACAAGGACAGTCTATTCAATAAATGGTGCTGGGAAACTGGACAGCCACATGCAAAAAAATGAAGCTAGACTACTACCTCACTCCCTGCACAAAAGTCAACTCACAATGGATAAAAGACCTGGATGTAAGACCTGAAATCATAAAATGTATAGAAGAAAATATAGGCAAAACTCTACATGACATACATATCAGCAAAACCTTGAAAGACACATCCCTCAAAGCGAAGGAAGTGAAAGACAAGATAAACAGATGGGATTACATCAAAATAAAAAGCTTCTGTACAGCAAGAGACATTAACCAAAACTAACAGACACCCTACCAACTGGGAAAAGATCTTTGCACACAATATATCCGATAAAGGGCTGATAACAAAAATTTACAAGGAACTCACACAACTCAACAAAAACAAAGTCAATAACCCAGTCAAAAAATGGGCAGAAGAGCTCAAAAGGCACTTCTCCAAAGAAGAAAAGCAAATGGCCAACAGATACATGAAAAAATGCTCAACATCACTTATAATCAAGGAAATGCAAATGAAAACCACTATGAGATACCACCTCACACCTGTGAGGATGGCACACATTAAAAATACAGGCAACAACAAATGCTGGAAAGGATGTGGAGAAAAAGGAACTCTTCTACACTGCTGGTGGGAATGTGAACTGGTCCAACCACTATGGAAAGCTGTATGGCGATTCCTCAAACTGCCAAACATGGAGCTCCCATATGACCCAACAATACCACTTTCGGGAATTTACCCAAAGGACACAAAAACACTAATCCGAAAGGATACATGCATCCGTATGTTCATTGCGGCACTGTTCACAATAGCAAAGGTATGGAAGCAACACAGATGTCCAAAAATAGATGATTGGATCAAGAAGATGTGGTACATATTCAGCATTCAAAGAAGATAAATACAGGCAATTTGCAGCGACATGGATGGAATTAGAGGGAATCATGCTCAGTGAAATAAGCCAGAAAGAAAAAGAAAAATATCGAATGGTTTCACTTATAACAGGTCTATAGGGAAACCAAATAGGAGAGAGACACTCAGCGGGGTGGGGGGGATAAGGGCACAAAATGGAATAGAAAAGAACACAAGGGACCATGGAGATGGATCACGGGTGAATTGGTGGTGGTATACCCAAGGGGAATACAAAATGTAAAAGACATAAATAACAATAATAATAAAAAAAAGAAACATCACACCATTGCTGTTTGGTAGAGAGAACATGGGTTCCTTCATGCTAGTGTTCCCTTTAGGAAACTCTATGAGGAAATAAACACTTTAAGTTTTGGGCTGGGTAGTGGCTCGAAGGTTGGGTGTTTATAAGGCAATGAAGACTTATAGGATGAAAGTGTATATAAGATTCAGAGCACTGAACTCCCTCGAGGAATATACTTGCCACCTTGAGGAAGAGTTGCTATCTCACCTCTTCCTTGCGGTGCAGCCACTCACTTTGACCTGCTCCCACCTTGACCTGTCCACTGCTCCCACTTTGACCTGTCCACTGCTTCTATCTGTAAAAGAATCTCACTGAAACTAAACAAAATATCCCAAGGCTGAGTGCACAGCTCTCCAGAGGAAGTTAGCATGGGTGAGACAATGCAATGTTGCCCTGAGATTGCCTTCTTATTGGGGAGTTCACACTGATACCTGTTCTCCCTCATGCCTATCGTCAGGAATACCCTCTCCAACTCGTTTCTGACTCAGCTGTGAACAGTCAGTGCCTTCTTTGATTTTTCTCAGTATCACTGACACTGGCTCAATTTTAAGGAGGGAAATTGACAAAGATGAGATGTCCGCCATTGCAGACAACTACACCAAAATAGAATAGAATAGCTACGTAGCCTTTATATAGATGAGTGAAGAACTCCTACTATGACAGTTAGGGACTTAGAACTTGCTTTGTTCTGCTCTGGTGGAAAATGCCAGGCACCTTTGTTTTGCCCTTGGGTGTTCTCCTCTGCAGCTCTCATTTCAAGGGGAGGCCCAGTGTCTGTGCTTCATGTTTCTGCCCAAACTGACCACTGGAATAAGAGAAGGTACCATAGAGAGGGACCTTGGACAAGGTGGCTTATTGTATTTTCCAGTGAAGATCACCATTCTTGTGGGGAGTAAAACACTGGGGACAAATGCAAAAAGGCCCCAAGAACCAAAAGATCAAAAGGTGGTCCATGTCCAGATTGCTAATATGGTCTCCAGGAGGGTCAGTAAGAGCCTGCCACAGACCCGTCTTTTCCAGGGATGGTGGTCTTGACACATAGCGGCAGAGGATGTCTCTGGAACCTGAATCCACATCGAGAATGAGCTAGATGGTTTGGGTAGATAATTGATGAGCCTGAGTCACCTAATTGGAATGAATCCAGTGGTTGGAATTAGAAAATGTCAAGTCCTTGCTCTTCCCCTATTGCTCTGTGTGGCTGCAGACAAGTCACTTTACCTCCTCAAGGCTTCCTTTACTTTTTTATAAACGGAGTGACTCCAGCTTGCCTTGTCTCTTCCCGGGACAGTTGTGAGGATTAAATGACATAATGCAGAGGAAGAGGCAGTAACTGAACACTGAGCACATGGCATGCTTTGTGCTGGGCATTTTTATTATGTCACTTATTCTTCCTAACAATGTTGCAACATAGGAACCATCATCTTATGTTCCAGCCCAGGAAACCGGGCAGAGGGGCCACACGACTTGGTCAAGGTCACACAGTCAGTAAGAGGCAGCGTTGACTTTCCAGCTCAGATTTGCCTGGGACTGAAGCCAAAGTTCTTTTCATTAGAACATGGTTCCTATTAATGTTGCTATTGACTTTAGGCCTCTTCTATGACCCATGTTGGGGGCATGTTCTTGATGTGGGGCATATGACAGTGCTTGGGTATCATTAAAGGGCACCTGCTTGTCTCCAGACCTTCAACCCTAAGAGCCACAATCCAATAGAATTAGTTCAACTCCTGCAGCCTCTCTCTCATGGAGAACTCAGTTTCCAATACCAAGGTTTTGGGAAAATGTGGGGCCAAAAAAATCATGCTCCAGTGATGTTGATGAAAATTTTATTTTCAGCCCCTGTAGATGACATAAGTGAGACGACGTTGGCTGGGACACCCATCATGGCTGATGACTGATGGGATACTCAGTCCCTGCAACCTACAGGTGGGAAAAAGAGCCCACATTGCAGTCAAATTAGCCTGGCCAACCTTCCTGGACTGAGTAAGCAGACTTTCCACATGTTCTCTCTCCCACAATGTCCCAAAGAACAAAGCCCCCACATGGCAGCCTACTAGGACCAGCAAAGTGAGCTGGCAGGCATGCAGGCATGCCATGCTCCACTTTCTGACAAATTAGCCTAGAAGTGTGGCTTCTGACTACACAGAATTAACAGAAGAGAGAATGTAAATGCAAGTGCAAGGCCTTCATTAAGAAGACCTCTCCTGCTGGGTGGAGGCTGGAGGGGAGGGGGACTCTGGTTCCTTCGCAATCAAAACCAAGGCAGGACATGCCACTCAAAGACCTAGAAGCAGGTTAGGGAGGGGTGTGAGGAATTCCATGCCTCCAGACTGGAGCTAAGCTCAGAAAGTACAAAGCAGATCCTTTGATAGTGCCGGGAAATCCATCTCTAGTTGATTCCCAGAAACCCTGTTGGGATCCTTTCTTGAGCACAGCATGGGGAAGTAGAAAGCAGGACTTGGGAGAGCCTCCCAGCTCTGCTATTTAAGAGCTTGCCACTTAGATAAGTGGCAGGTCTGGCGCTCTGTGTGTGTGTGTGTGTGTGTGTGTGTGTGTGTGTGTGTGTGTGTGTGCACGTGCGCAAGCATATGCACATACAAACAAGAAGCAAGCATTGCTAAAGGCAAGAAGCTCATAGGAGAAGCCCCATCATATGTTGCAAGCATACAACTAAAAAAGTACCACAAAGACCTAATTGGTCTTTTGAGACCTGATGGTCACCTTATTAAAACCTTCCCTTCCTCCCCCACAGCTGGTTTCTACATCTTGATGCTGCCATTTACTCATCCGTGTGACAGTCGTCTTATTTACTTTCCCTGCACTTGGGTTTCTTCAGCTGTAAAATGGGCATCCCCTTGTGTTCATCACAGCCAGTGGAGGGGATCAAGTAAGGTGAAGTGTGTGAAAAGTACTTGCAAATTCTGCTATATTTTAGTATTTGTTTTTGAGGGGAAGAAGGTGAACATAAATGGTAAAGAAAATCAAATTTCAAAGCAGTGTGTGTTTCCTCTTCATGGGAATGGAGTTTGGTGGGGCTCTAATCCTCAGAGATTGTGCTTTAGGGCTCTGGGAAGATTGGTTCCAGAGCCTCTGAAATGAATCAGAAATTGAAAAGAAAAAACTAAAATGATTGTGTGTGTTTATGTGAGTGGTTGAGTGGGGCATGGGGAAGATGTTGGGGAGTAGTGGGGACCTAGGAGGAGGTCTTTGTTTGCATTTTAGAGGTGAGTGGGGGAGGCAGACAAGGTGGTTAGCCCACTGGGAGATGGAGGTCTTAGATAACAGGCCCCGCCCCAGAAGAAATGGGACTAGGAAGAACACTCTTGGGGATTTCCTCATCACCTGAGACGCACTCTCTCTGCCTTGTTGAAACCAGAGCCAAACCAGATGGGATGGTGTAGGGCTGAGCCAGCTCATACACTTTCTTCCGAGAGTGTCCACTTCCTTGAATGTGCATTGGGATCAGGGTGCTGGAAGAGATCGTTACAAGTGTTGAGGTATAGAGGTATAGTGGGGAGCTGGCAGAGCACAGTGGGACCTCTGGGGTCACTTTCCCCTTCAGCTCTCTCCACAATTTTGAGTGGAGAATCATTACTCAGTTTAGGCCTGGGGGTCAGCTCCATCAATGGTGCCCCTGGGCTACTGGTTCTCATGTGGCTGGGGTATCAGGGATTGTGAGTGAGGCTAAAGATCAGAGTCACGGTTCAGAGGCAGAGCTAAGGAGCAAATCTGGTCCAAGGTAAGAAGGGAAACTGGGAAAATGATTGACATATCCCTAGATCCTGTGGCACTGATTTAAAAGGAGGTATGTGGTAAAGTTGCCAGAAATGCAGAGGAATAATATGTTAGATGCTAGGAAAAAAGGAATGTAGGTGGCAAAAGGGTCCACTAGAAATAGATGCAGAAGGTGTAAGTGTGCCCTCACATGAGCCTGTGGATGGAGTCTAGACAGGAGTCCAGAAAACAGGATCTTAGACTCATCCCTTTTTGGCTCCCATGGGACAAAGAGTCAATATTCTATTCATAAAGATGGAGTCTCCCATTGGTTAAGCACCTTCTATATGCTCAACAGGGCATTGAATGCTCTTATACAGTGATCATCTTACTTACTTTGAGCCATAGACCTGGAAGGGATGAGGAATTATCTCTAAAACAGACAAGGAAACAAACTTGGGGAGGTTGAAACCTTGGAGATTCTGGCTCAACTAAGTCTCTACTGGGTCTGAGAATTTGTTTTCTAAGAAATATGTATTTTAAAATGATTCTTAGGCAATCTAAAACCAAAACTCATTCATTTACTCATCCATTCACTTATTCAGCAGATATTATCAAGGGTCTATTATGTTCTAGGCACTAGAGAGTTCCCATGGAGTTTATGTTCTACTGAGGGAAGATACATAGTGAAGGAATAAATAAGTTGATGCATAGTATGTTAGATGATAAGTCCTCTATTGGCTGGTCCCTGACCTACACAAATGTAGGGAAGACTCCAATCAACTCAGCTTAAGAAGAAATAACTGAATATAAGCTGCTACGATCACAAGGGGAACATATCTTGAAATTTGAGTTCATAAAACTGACTGCCTTCTAAAAGAAAAAAAATACTATTTTAAAAACAAAACACAATCTAGAATCTCTACAAAATATCAACCACAATATCCAGAATACAGTTTAAAGTTATTAAATACTTGAATAAAAGGAATATGTGAACTTAGAGAAATGACAATAAATGGAAACTGAGCTTGAGATAAACCAGATATTGAAATTAACTGCTCTATTTTCTAGGATAGCTATTATAACTCTACTCAAGGACATAAAGGAAAATATGCTTACAATGACTGAAAAAGGTAAAAGAAAAAAACCACCCCACATCTCAGCAGACACAAAGGAGAACAAAATGGAAATTCCAGAAATAAAATAATATAATAGATGAAATTAAACTTTCACTGGATGATCATAACAGCAAATTGAAAATGGAAGAAGGGAGATGCAGTGAATTTGAAGTAGATTAATAGAAATTATTCTGTTTAAAGAGCAGAGAGAGAAAAGATTGGAAAAAAATTGAACAGAGCTTCAGTGACCTGTGGAATAATGTCTAAAGGTCTAAAATACATAGATTTAAGTTCCAGAAAGAGATGATAGAAAATGGGGCAGAAAAAGCATTTGAAGAAATAGTGATCGAACTTTTCCTAAATTTGGGAAAGATACATATTTACAGAATCAATAAGTTCAGTGAATACCAAGCAGAATAAACACAATGGAAACCACACCTAAATACATCATAATCAAATTCTATCAGCATTTTCTGAAAGCCTAATATGCACTAGTCACAATCATAAGCAATATGAATGCAGGAATGCAAGAAATCAATAGTCTTTGCCCTTATAGACTTGCATTTTAGTGGAAAAGTCAGAAAACAAGTTAACAAATGATAATAATATCAGTATAATATAAAAGGTATAAGGAAAATAAATAAAATAATATAAAGAAAAATACCTTGTGGAGAGACTAGCTCATGGCAGAGAGTTCTCTCTCTCTTTTTAACTGTTTATTTTTTTTCTTTGTTCATTTTTATTTATTTTAAAATTTAACATTTTAAGCATTTAATTTTATTTTTTAAACTTATTCTTTTATTTGAGGTAACGTTAGGATCCTCTCTGTTAGGTATTGCTACTGTAGAGTACCTGCTACCAAAGAAGGAAGGAAGTGTAATGGAATAGTTTGGAGGATATGGGTGATTTGAGAATTCTCTTTTCAGTCTCAATGTTTTCATTGAATTACATAAATCATTGCAAAGTTGTCCATTTCAAGGTGCTCTTCAATGGTTATGTGATAATAATTCACATTTACTGAGAACATACTCTGTGCTGAGCACTCTTGGAGGTATTTGACACATACTAACTCATCTGATAAGCAGGGACTCTTATTACCCCTATATTAAAAGCAAAGCAATTGACAAAAGAGAAGTTATTGCTGAGTTTATTTATTTCTAGTGTCTGAGTTTATGGTCTTGACCATTCCAATACACTTCCTCTAGAAACAAAATTCTTTAGTTGATTTATCTGAATGATTCATCATCACTATCGCCTTCATCTTCATCTTCATAATCCTAGAGGGCAATTACTGGGCATGAATCATGGCTCTATGCATTCTCCTACATGTCTCACCCAAATTATTTTCAATCATCACAGTCTCCCTGGAGGAGAGATTTGAGGATATCCATTTTATAGATGATGGAGCTAAGGATTAGAGAGGTGAGGTTATTTATTGAGGATTTTACAGTCTTTAGGAAGGGAAGCTGGCATTCAAATCTGGATCGGCTATGATCCAAAAGGTGAAAAGCTCTTCTTTATTTTGTAAGTCCAGTTGGTGAATAATTCTACATAGAAAGGTTTTTTAAAACAGTTAAAACAACCCCTTGTAAATTTCTCTCTTTTATACCTAGCTCACTTTCATAAGTTTCTCATTACCAACTATTTTTTTCTTTTCTTTAAAGATTTGTTTATTTATTTTTTCATAGAAGAGCTGGGTTGTAGGCCAGAGGTGCAGGGAGTGAGAGGATTCACCAGAGACGGAGTAGGGAGCAGAACAGGCAGATTGACTGACGTACACTGTAAGGGGAGCTGTGGGCGAGACAGAAGAGGGCTGCTGTACCATATGTGGGTTAGCTCCCTAGCTGGGGATTGAACTCAGGCCCTCACAGTGATAGCACTGAGACTTAACCATTAGGCAACCAGGGAAGCCCTCATTGCCAACCTTTTATGTTTGATTTCACAACGACTTTGACTAACCACCTTCACACTGCACTCTCCCTACTACTAATTTACACACCTGACAAACATTGCTAATTTCTAATTCTCATTTGCGGCAATTTATTCATTTTATTTTCTATTTCTGGTCCCTCCCTACTCCTTCTTTACACAATCTTTAATGATATCACATCATTCTTCCAGGTTTAGTTAAAAAGAAATCCATTCTCTATAATGACTTTTTATGTCTTTTCAAACTCTGTCTCCTCTAGCTTTCACCTCCTGAAACCTGTTTCCAATCTTGGAGTACATACTACTCAACCAATTCAGATGTTGTTACTCTGGGCAAGTCATTGGCTTTCCTTGGACATCATTGCAAGAATACAAAAGAATCCAGGCACTGATCATTTTATTTTTTTCAAAATAAGATTAGGATATAGTAGGATACCCCATCAGGTCCCTGTGCAATATCAGTCAAGCAGCCAAATGGATCAAGCCCCGAATACCAGGTTCCCTCTCCCTCTCACCTCTACTCTTATGGGAGTAGATGCCCCCTGGCAGGCACAAGATTGCATCCTGGACATGGCATAGAGGCTCTGGGATTTAAGCCCAGTTACAGCCATGTGATCTTTGGGTCAGTCAGTTTTCCTACTACATAAGTTTTCTCCTCTTTTTTTAAATTTTCAATAATAGTTTCATTGCGATTACTTCAGTCACATTATAGGCATGCTATATACAGAATTCTACAAATGTTCCTTCCCAGCTCCTCCAAGATGGCTGAAGTGTGTGACCACAACCTTTGACGGAAACGCTTAGGTGGTGATGTTAAAGACATCAGACATCAGCAGGACTCTGAACCCCAGAAGCTGTCTCTTCTGGCTTTGAGAATTGGCAGTTGCACAGGCCTCATGAACAATGGGTTTGTCTGCTGATTCAGGGAAGTGACTGGGAAACCACCCCAACCTTGCCCTTCTCCCTCCAGGCTCAATTGAGGGGGTGCATGCCCTGCTCCTTATCACTCTGTGTTTCTCCAAGCATGTGAATAGAACCCTCTTTTTCCCCCTAAGATTTACTTATTTATGCATACAAGCTGGGATATAGGCCAGAGGTGTGTGTGGGGTGGGTGGGTGAGAGGATTCGCCAGCCAGAGACAGAGTGGGGAGCAGAAAAGGTGAATCTACTGAAATACACTGCTGAGGGGAACAGTGGGTGAAACAGGAGAGGTCTGCTGAGCCATGTGGGAATCTCCCTGGCCGGATATCAAACTCATGCTGCAATGGCTCTGGATAGCTTCATAGTGCTGGGCTTAACCCATTGCACCACCAGGGAAGCCCAAGAATAGAACACTCTTAAGTGGCTGGGTGGTTGGAATGACAAAATGCACAGCAAATTGGGTCATTAGGCAGATTCTTATGAGGGGTGATTTATGAAATGACTGGTGATTAGAAATGAAATGGCAGGAGGGCAACTAGTTCTAGAAAAATACTAGGTCCTGTGAATTCTTCCCATCAGGAGATAGCTCTGCCTCACTGGGGCTCTGTGGTGACTTGATTTCTGGGGTCTTAATTCTGCCCAGCTGAGAAATGATGACTTTCTTGGCTTGATCCAGGACAGAAGTGCAGCAGAAGGAAGAAGATGGAGGGGCAGTGTGATGTGGCAGCTGGAGTCCAGGCAAGTTACTTCTCTGGGCCTCATTTTTCTACTAGTTTCCAGGGTTGGTGTGATGATTCACTGGTAACCAATCAATGGAAAAGGTACATATATTAGCACTGGGAGCATTCGATGAGATAACGTATCCAAAGCACTCAGCCAGTGTCTGGACCAGAGCACAGAGCATGTTAGCAACCATTGTCAGCAGAGGTGGGTATTTTTTTTTAAGATTTATTTATTTATACAGGTCAGAGGGGTGGGGCAGTGAGAGGGTTCACGAGAGGGGGGAGCAGAACAGGCAGATCGACTGAAATACACTGCTGAGGGGAGCAACAGGCGAGGCAGGAAAGGTCTGCTATGCAATATGGGAATCTCCCAGGCGGGCATCGAACTTGCACTGCAGCTGCTGACAGTTCTACAGCACTGCGCTTAACCCATTGCACCACCAGGAGGCCCAGAGGTGGTATTTTGAGGATGTGGCATGGAGCTTTTGACTAACTATACCCTAGAGTTAGCAGATTCCAAATCCTGCTTCTATTTCCTACCCACTGTATCAGAGACTGATCACATACCCTTGCCGAGCCTTGGTTTTCTCATCTATGAAACCCAACTGCTAACACTTAACATCCTGCAGGTTGTTTAGATAAATTCAACAAGCAAAGCACACACAGTGCCTGGGGGCACACTCAAGAAAGGGTTTCCTTCCTTTGTCAGAAATCAGAAAGCTGTTTGGTTCTAGTGCATTATCCATAACCAGTCTCCCCAAGCACCCAGAGTCTACAGACCTCTTAGCCCCTGGGAACTGCTTGAAGGGGTGAGGATTCCCATGGAATCTCAAACACCTTCTAGGGGGTCCCTATTACAGACTACAACAAACCTTGCACCTTGCACTCTGCCTCCCTCTTGCTGCATTCTACAAGGCACAGGCAATCAGACAGACTCTATTTTCTTCCCAGGAATAGTGAGGACCATGGAGATGATCTACATCCGATGATTCCTAATGATCAGCTGTGGCACACGTATCAGTTACCACAGTTACGAATTTTGCTATGGCTCATAGAGGGCATCAGTGGTGAGGAAGTGACTAGGGAAAGGGACCGTGTAACTCATCGATTCAAGACGGGGCTTAAAGAAAACAAACCAAGTTTAACCAACTCTACACACATCTTTCCTTGCCATCCAAACTTGACTTTGGTGTCAGACACATTGTAGGAACTGAGTGTCGTGTGCAGACCAACCACAGTGGGACTTTGTTAAGAGCTGGTTACATTGATTCTCATCATACATGAGATGATGTGGATGATGATGAAGCTGCCAACTTTGAGAGTGCCTCCTTGATGCTAGGCACTATGCGCATGCTGTTTAAGTCCCATCTCCCAGGTAGAAAGTTTTAGCTTCACCCTATACGGAATTAAGACTAACAGGCTTGCGGAGGTTAAGTGACATGCCCACCATCACATAGCTGGCACAACAGAGACTCATTTGTGTCTAGATGTTTCTGCAGCCAGAATTCATTTTCTTTCCTCCAGGGTCTGGGTCAAGCTGTCAGTTTTAAATTCCTAGAGTGGCAGGCTGAATACACAGGGAAACTGTCATGGGTCTTTCAAAGGTCAGTCTTCCTGTATCCATGGACAACACAGTTATAGATTATAAACCTGTCACCTTGGTTCCTCATCCAGGGGGCAAACATTCCCCCAAAGAGCCCTTGCACTGCAGGAGACCTGAATACACATCTGTATTGTAGGAGGGTTAATGGGGGTGCTTCCTGAGTTCCATAATTGCTACTATTCTGCAGATTGCCTGCCCTGGAGGTCTCTTTGGCCTGTGAAAGGTCCAGTCCCCCCATGCAAATAGAAGGAGTGCCAGTGGGGTGGTTAATAGCCCACAAGCCATGCCAGGTGCAGCCCATTCTTGCTGCTAAATACCCACACAAACACACTCGCCAAGGATTGTTCCAGTGAGGAAAAACAGAGTGAAGGTAGGCCTGGGGAAGCAGGTTTGCATTTTAAAGAAGATCTGGAATCACAGCTCACAGTTCAAGATAGCAGGGTTAGGGGCCTGGGGGAGGGAAACTTGTGGCTTTCCCCCAGCAGCAAACTTGTAACAACACTTAGTGGGTGGTTATACTTTCTTTGTCTATAAAGAACAAAGTAAAGAATTGTTATTCCACCTCTAGCAAGGGAGAGTGTAGTTCAGAAAGGATTTATTAACTCTGAAACCAAAGCTTGCCATATTTTTAACTGGGTGTGTCATGGCAAGAACTTTCCTTTTATAGAATGTAGGAGATCTGGCTTGCTCAGGGTGGCATGGCCACCCTCTCCCTGGGCCGTGGCATGGAGGACAGGACCCCGCTTGTCCCAGGTGCTGCTACCTCTAAATCTGAAGGTGGATCCCTTCCCCCTTTTCAACCCTGGCCTAGATCCTGACCTCCTGCAGTGCAAATGCTCTTTTGGGGGAATGTTTGCCTCCTGCATGAAGGATCAAGGAGACACCTATGGCCTGTGACTGTGTTGGGGGGAAAGGATGTCATGAACAAACTCCACAAACAGGTTTTATGACCCCCCCCCCCCCAGACCAAAGAGATCCAAGACACCAAGAACTACAAATCCCATAATGTCATCAGCACCGAAGGGAGGATTGCTGGAAACTGAGGGTGGAGTCATGCAGCCGGGCTTGGTATATAACCAGACATATGGGCCTCGGGGGTCCTTGGTTTTTCGCGGCTTTCAGCATGCTCTTGGGGTTCAGCTCAGCAGAACCGGTAAGACACATTCACCAATTTATCTTTCTCTTTTTCTCCCTGAGTTATTCATGCCTTCGTTTCCCTTTTTTTGTTTGTAAATAAACCCTTTATTACCTTTTGTTGTGTGTACCTGAAATTGAGTCTTACCTGCCCTTTTAAGCTCAGCTGAAAACCCACAGTCAAGCCAACCCATTTCACACTGGGGTTGCCCTGTAACAACCGGGCTGTCCACGAGGCTGAAGGACCCACTGTGGCTGCATCCCCCCTGCAGATCCAGCCCAGTCCTGGGTCTCCTTCAGCATACCCCTGACTCTTGTGTCTTCTTCTCCAGGAAGAGGGGGAGAGCTCCAGCCCTTAAATTCTTGGCCCCGCCACTCTCCCTTTGGTGGTAAGGCAAGGCTAGAGAGCACCTGGGCAGTCCAAATAAAATAAAGCAATGAAATAGCTGAAACTGAGGCCTGACACCTCGGGCTTCCAAATATGGGAGAATTCCAGTCTCACGGGATGCTAAAGCACAGGTTATGGTAAATCAGGCCCAGCCTCATCTCCTGATGCCTCCAAGCACTAGCTGGATGGCCTTCAGCAAACAAGTGCCATAAATTCTCTGAGTCCTGGGTTCCTGGGTAGGGATAGGAGCGGTATCCAGTTCGAGGGTCATGTGTGATGAACTCAGGTAAGCTATGTGAACTATTTGCTATGATTTTGTACATATAAGAAGTTAAGAAATGACTTGTAACATATCTTTTAGTTGCCATGTATGCTAGGTGTTCAGTTCCCCCTTAGTTCTGCTGTGCGGTCCTGTATGAACCCTTTGTTGAACTTCCCTGGTACGAGGCTGGTCCTGTGGTGGAGACGTTGGGGGCTGCATGCTGGGCCCTGTCTCAGCATCATACTTACTCGCAGGATGTCCTCAGGGGGTAGGGAGTGGTCTAGTTCCTGTGTCAGCACTTTTCAAAGCCCATCTCACCTGGGGCAGATATCTGGGCCATAAGAACTCAGACCCAAAACAGGATGTAAAGAAACATGAATTGAAAACTGGAACCTTTCCTGGTGAATGAAGAGGCAACAATACATGATCTTTCCCACACATACTGGAGAGCAGCTTGGATTGGAAGCCTCTTTCTTAGAAGAAGGAGGAAAGATGTATCTCCAGATCCCAAGATGCTCTACTCTGCAGCAGGAGGCTATATCAAAGCAGTATCTCTAGGCCTACTAACTCAGTGACGGAACCATGGAAATTCAGCCTTGGACCCTGTGAACTCATTTCAGGGGACTAGGAGGGTTCCCACTATATGCTTGCTTGCAGACCTACTGTGTGCCTGGCAAGGTGCTAGATATTTTGCATTTTCTTATTCAATCCCCTATAACCAGAACTTGGTTGTAACTTGATCTCTGTCTAACTGAGACTCAGAGAGGACAAGTAACCTGTGCAAATCTGCCATCTCAAGAAGCTCATGAGACAGGACTATGACATTTTCATGTCCCAGTGGTAAACTCTATACTCCATGCATGTTAGAAGCTCAGTAATGTGGGAGTAAATTAGGACAAATTATTTCCCAGCCTGTTTTCTCCTTGCCCCATACACCCACATCTCTTGTTGTTTCCCTGCCATACCACATGGCCTAGCACAACAATTAGGAATTATGTGCCTGTTGGGTGCCTGTACTTCTCTCTGCTTAGAATATCTTTCCTCCTACTCTTCCTTCAAGACCTAGATCAGATGTCACCTTTTCTGTGAGGTTTTTGAAAGTCTCTCCTGTGGTATTAGTATCTCCCCTACGGGTCCCACAACAAAAGTGCCCACCCCTCAATGACTGCACTTCTCACATGCATTAGAAACACTTGACTATATATCTTTTTCTTTCACTGGACTGGGTACTTGGGGCGAGGCCCTGTTGGAATTGCCTGGTGCCCAGGATGTATGTATAAGAAAGGGAAAACCACGCATGCTCACCTGTCCTCATGGAAATATTCCTTGAGCACAATCACTACCTTTTCATTTGAAAACAGCATGTTCAGGCCTTACCTCCTGAAAGCTGAGGTGCTTCCTAGGTTGCTAAGGCCAAGAAATGGAGACACAGAAAATTCCCACCAAGTGACTGGGAATTGCAGTCTCCTGTTAGAAATGCATCACAGTATCTACAGTACATTGACCTTTGCACTCCTATTCTGCCCTTTGGTGAGTCTGGCACCATGAACTGAGTCTTCCATGTCTCCGTGTTGAGACATCTTGAAACATTGTCACTTAAGCCAGTATCAGGGCCTCTGTTCTCCATCTGACAAACTCCGTGTTTCTGTCTATGACTCAGAAAATACAATGAACTTTTGCTCATCAAATTTGCAGATGACAAGACAGCGGCAGGGCTGGTGATTATGTCAGATGACACAATCAGGATCCAAAATCTTCACAATGAGCTGGAACAAAGGGTCAACTCATTTTAGCAGAGATTAATATTGGGCCCAGAAACCAACCGCACAGCATGTGGGGCACTGCAGAAGCATGTGGGGCAAAGGCTTATTTACTCAGGAGGGAGAAAGATGTCAGCCTGGGAACCATATGGCAGGTAGGAATTGAAGCCATGTATACATTATTAAAAGTAGGGGTTATACCTCTTACACTGCTGGTGGGAATTCATACTGTCCCAGTCACTTTGGAAAGCTGGGGGAAGTTCCTCAAAACTCTAAAAATGGACCTACCACATGATCAAGTGATTCCACTTCTAGGAATATATCCAAGGGTCACAAAACACCAATTTGAAAGGTAACCTGCACTCCTATGTTTACTGCAGCACTAACTATAATAGCCAAGATGTGGAAACAACCTAAATGCCCCCAAACAGCTAAATAGATCAGGAAGATGTGGTATATGTACACAATGGGATATTACTCAGGGATCAAAAAGGATACACTCATGCCATTTGCAGCAACATGGATGAAGCTGGGAGGGATTGTGCTAAGGAAATAAGTCAGAAGGATAAAGAAAAATGTAGGATGGTTTCACTAATAGTTGGAATATAGGGAAACTGAACAAAGGGTTGGGAAAAAGATAAAACTTGCACTAAAACCATAGATCTGAGACATACAGCAAGGGAGGGGAAAGGAGAGGGATTAAAATAGGGGAGGAAAGAGCACAAGGGACTATGGTGGGAGAATTATGGGGACTACACATGAGGGAAGATATCAAATATTATACAAAAATGAACAATGATGTAAGAAAATAAATGCATTTGGTTAGAAGAATAATTTCTACCCATTTAAAAAAAATAGTAGGGATTCTAGGAGAAAGGAAGTGATGGTCCCACTGGCTTCAAGTCTGGTCTGACAGCACCTAGAGTACCTAGAGTGTGATGCTCTCTTTTGCCTTCTCCTCCCCAATATTGAAAAAATGGTCCGTATCCTAAAAAAGGTGACTTGATATTGAGGGCACTGAAATCCAAGAAACTGGGGTAATGTTATTTTGGAGAGTAGGAGCCAAAGAAAGCACATGACCACCCTTTGGAAATACCCAATTTTGGCAC
This sequence comes from Scalopus aquaticus, assembly GCA_004024925.1. Classification (NCBI taxonomy): domain Eukaryota; kingdom Metazoa; phylum Chordata; class Mammalia; order Eulipotyphla; family Talpidae; genus Scalopus; species Scalopus aquaticus. Next base: position 10,622 of record PVIJ01017906.1, on the reverse strand, counting down.
GTTAAAGAATGATTTGTAAGGTTAATGGACAGAATCAATGTTAATTGGTAAAAGTGTCAACCAGACATATTTCTGCTTTACATAGAAAGAATGTTCTAATAAGTCAGCGCTATTCATCAGGGAGATGTGCTGCCCTGGGAGGCCGGGTGCTCTCTTTTACTCGAGCTATTTGTCAAAAGTGTTACAGGAGGGATTATGATGTTGGAGGGAGGTATCAACTTCCAGGTACCATCCACAGTTGAGAGGTTAAAATTCCAATTATACATGTTTTTCTGTTATTTTAATAACTTCAGTTTCCCCAGGCTACACCAGCTCAGGCAGACGGTTGTGGGCATAATTAGATATGCACACTATGCTGGATCTGGCTTGTCAAGGGCAGATCATTGACCTTGAGAGAAGGACGTTTCCCATAGTTCTCTTTGTGCTCAGGGTAAATTCCTTTCTGTAAGGCTCATTGTCTCACGCCCATAGATACTTGGTTCTAAGGCATGCCCAACCACAGACTTGAACCCCTCATGGCTGGGACCCACACTTTTTGTTAACTGGGCTGTTTGCATTTTAAATCCATAAATCTCAATCATATTCCCAATGCCAACATAAAACCCTGGAGGGTAGGGTCATGCCTGTGGTTACTTTAAATTCTTCCCTCAAAGCACAATGTCGTCATACTTTCTCTGAAGCAGACAGACATGGGTTCAAATTCCAAATCGCACTTTTAGCCTTTACTAGCTATTGATTTGGGCAAGATATGAACTTCTCTGAGGCTCAGTTTCCTTGTCTGTGAATTGGGCAATAACATTACCAAGTACATAGGCTGTGGCAAGGATTAATCAGATGTGCCAATCAAGGGTTTAATGAAATGGTCACATGTGATAAAGCATTTGACTTCCATTAGCCTCTTCCTCTACTGTGACTGTCAGATAGAATAGTCTGCCTTCTTTTGGGGTTCTCCTGGTCTCTCTTCCACTCCTCCCCAGCCCCTCTATTTCCTTCCCCCCCCCTGCTTCCACTGCCATTTTAAGCTGTAACCATTGTCCCTGTGTCCCATTACTTCCCTTGCTACGTCACTCTCACTTGCCTCCCATGTAGAATTATTCCAATGGTAACTCAGATTTCTCGTATTTGAGGGGGAAAGCTGTTCTCTCATATGCCTTGCATTTTAATGACTTTCATTGCTATTGCTCATTTTGATCTGTTTAATAACATGTTTTAAACTAATCCCTTGTAATAAAAGGATTTCATTACTAATGGAGACAGCTGCATAACGCAGTGAGTTCATTAGTTTCACTTTTCTGATGAGGTCTGCTGGAGTCAAAAGTTTTGCAACTCTGCAAAGTTTGCTGAAGAGTGTTGCCCAGGGAACCTGCGAAGGGAATTTCCATGGCAGGGACAGGCCCGCAGAATGCAGAAGAGTGGACTTTGTGTTTGCAAAGATTGTGTCTGTGAAGAGGGCAGAAGAATCTATATCTTGTGGCTGGTTGATGATCATGAGTTTAACGGAGATGATCTATTATATGTTGAATAAGGGGCTCCTAGGACCATGATGGACCAATGTTTATGGCCCCACCTGCCTCTACTTACTTACAGAAATGATCACACTCTCCCCTCTATCTCAGTGGGTGTCTTATTACTATATGTCACTCTATTCTTATCTAACAGACCCAAGGCACTATTCCTACTCATTTATTCTCTAGATCTAGTTGGACCTGGTACAAGGAAGGTGTTTGATGAACTGAAATAAATTACTCTCTCCCACCTTCTTCCCCTAGGTGCTCTCTTCCATATGCACAGACACCTCTTGGATGATGCCAGAAACTTCTATCTCCATGTTGACCTCTAGAGAACCATCCGTTATCTCCAAATTTCCAAGTATCCACTTGTCTTTTCCATGTGGCTGCCTCATCTTCACCTACGACTTAATCTAAAACTGAATTTGTCACCTCCCCTCCACCACTCCCTCCACCTTACCATACCCATGTGTTGTAGATACTGCTTATTCTAGTGAATGGCACCACTGTAAACTCATTTGGGAGCTCAAGAGTTATCCTTGACATTTGTCCACTTTGCACTGTGATCTAATCATAACCCAGTTTTGTTGAGTTTACTTATTAAGTAGAATTTGAATTCATCCACTTCTCTCCATCAGCTCCACCGCCATCTTCACCTAAGCTACATTGGTCCCTTAACTGGAGTCTAACTTATAACCACTACCAACCACCACATGGTCTCCAGCCAGGAGCAAGCGTGCTCTCTGCTTATGTTCCCTTTGCTCTATGCCTTTTAGTTTTAGAATAAGTCCATTAGCATCCCCGTGTGGTCTTTAGTCCCTGGCAAAGGCAGACCCCCTTCTGATCTCACATTTAGTATCAATTTTTTTTTTTGTGTGTGTGAAGCTCTTGGATTTTCTGCCACACCCTTTATTTTAAATCCTTCAACAATGGCCATCTTATAAAACCTTCATCTCAAAGAGATGGGCACCATGGGAGAGAGCTCGTGAAGAATCTATTGCCAGTCTTAACTGCCCTAAAACAGACGGATGACATATCTCTTCTGTTTACAGCTCATTGACCAGAACTGTTTACCTGGTTCCCAACTTAACTGCAAAGAAGGCTGAGTAGCATTGATATGAACACTGGATGAAGAAGAAAATGGATATGGTGACATTTACTAGTCTATACCAAAGGGAGTGGATTTTAGGCTTAAAGGGAAATTCCATCATCAGTGAAAAATTGCTGGACAGGGCTTTAGCAAATATTACAGCAAAGCAAAGACAACATGAAGAGACTCTGAGGCTAGTTCTTATAAATGAAGCTGGGTAGGAAATTAATGATAGCTCTCCCAGGGCTAATATACTTAGCCCATTAGTTAAACCTGTCTGTCGAAGAAAGAGCAAGGAGAAGATTTGGAGTGAACATACCACAATAGCCCCTGAAAAAAAAAGATTGCAGTATAACTTTGCGCTTGCAAATCAGTAGACCTGGCATATATTCTTCAAAACCCAAAATACTTGGAAAACTATGAATAGGAATAATATGATGAATTTGGGAAAATGAGAGTCGAACAAAATAAAAATTTCCCAAGGATTGTGGCAAGGTGATGATGATGAGTTAACTACAACAAAGTTCATTAAGCATGTGTAGGGAATGAACTCCACTGGGCTCTGTGTGGAGAGAATCACTGAGCACTGAGACCCATGCTTGAGACTGGCATGTACCATTCCTTCACCTCAAATGCTCTTTCTCTCTCCTCTTTTCTTCTGCTAGTTAATTCCTTTTTTCTGTAAAAATGAAACTTAGCTCTGTCTGTGGTCATGGAGCTTGTAATTATCTATTGTTGTGTCAAATAACATCCAAAATTTAATTGCTTAAAAATGAAGTATTTTTTATCTCATAGTTTACATAGAATCCAGGGATCCAAGAACAGCCTGGTTAGGCGCCTCTATCTCAAGGTATCTAACAAGGGTGCAAAATGTCTGCTAGGGCTGTGGTCTCATCTGAAAGCTCAGCTGCGGGACTCCTGTGGTTATGGGCAGGATTCAGTTTCTTGTGGACTCCTCACTCACTATGGCTGGGCACTTCCCTCAGTTCTTTGTCATGTGGTCCACCCCAGAGGGCAGCCCACGACATGGCAGCTGACTGCTGTCAGAATGAGCGAGGAAGCGGGAGAGAATGTGCAAGATAAAAGTCATAGGCCCTATGTATCTCACAAATTTGTTGAATCTCTTTGTAATTTCAGAAGTGACATCTATTGCTTTTGCAATATTTTATTCATTAGAGTTAATTCACCAAGCCAACCTACCACACTTAAGGGAAGAGGACTACACCAGGGCATGAATATAGGAGGCAGATATCATTGGGACCCATCTTAGAGAATGCCTACATGCCCCTTCCTTCAGGAAGTAGCAGTGACCTTCGAGAGAAGGGGAAATAATAATCTCTGCAACATCTTTAGCACGTCCTTGCTAATCCTGTCCCCACAATGTCCCACATACTGGCCTGCTTCTTAGAATTTGAAAATGGAAAAGCAATTTGAAAAGTTATCTTGTCTAAAGCCCTCATTTTTCAGAATAGGAAAAAGACATAGATGGGTTCTGTGACCTTCCCTAAATGATGGAGTTATTTGCAGAATGGGCCCTAGAACTCAGATGACCTGCTTTTTTAAAGTTGAGTTTCTCCATCTATCTCTTCCACCTACTCTTCTTCTAATCTTCTACACCTTATTATTACTGGTCACTTCAGAGAAATTATTCTCTCAAAGGTCACCCAGAAATTTCTTGGTCATATATTTGATCCTGACTTGGCTTCTCACCTCCTTTGGTTTCCATAAGACCACATAGATCTGGCACCACCTTTGTCTTCGTGGCATGTACCAAGTAAAAAACATTTACAAGACAGCCCTTAGCCTGCTTTTTTCTTGCCCTCTTCATCCCTTGGTAGACTTTGAGGATCATATCCCCTTGTCTTGACCTTGAGTCGTGTTCCAGTTCTTCCATATATAAAAATCTGACGGGAATTCTCACTGACATGTCATTGGTATGTCAACTCAGCCACAATAATAAGAACACACACAACTATCATTTATTCATTTATTGAGCTGATATGTATATGACAACCCCTTTGCTAAGTGCTTTACTTATATCTCTTATTTCAACCTTTTAAGGACACTGTACTGTAAATAATACAAGTCATTTATTATAGATGAGAAAATTAGGCCCAGAGAAGTAAAGTGACTGTCTGATATTCTATAATTAATAATGGATCCAAGTTCCTTTTAATTCCAAAATCTGTGCTTTTAATCACTATACTCATGATTTTTTTCCTCTAAAGCTGCTCCCTTTGAACTGTCCTATTTCCATTCTGCTCTTCTCCAATTTTTTAAGCATAAAATCTTAGAGTTTCAAACATGCCGTGCCCTGGAACACCTCCATGCCTTTGTGCATTCGGTTCTCTCTGCTTGGAAGGTCCTTACCCTAATCTTCAGCATGGTCAATGCATCCTCCCAAGTCACCCCACTACAAGGTCATCATTTCCTTGTTGGCATCACATAACTGGGCCACAGAGAGCTGGAAATTGGCATGGTCTTTGCCATAGGACGATTGCTGCAATGATGTCTGTGGATGCCTCTACGAAAGCTGTCACCTGAGCTGTAAAGCATTGTTTACCTGTGTGTCTCCTCTTCTGCACAGTACACTTTATAGGAGCAGGGACTGTGAATGCTTACCTGGCAGCCCCTGTCCTAGCGGCAGGCAATAATGGTTAATGAGTTACTTAGACACATCTTATTCCTTTAATGCCCGCAGCTAATGGGTAGACAAGCCCTGCATAATTTTCTTTGTTATATTTCATATCTCTTCCCCATTCCCCATTTTCTCAGTCACCACCCGAGTCTGTTTCCCCTGATCTCTCATGTGGCGCATTTCAATCACCTCCAAACTCACCTCCAGGCTCACTCCTTACTCCCACGTCCAGGTCATCTTGATGATTTCTACTCTATTAACACCACTTTGTACACATCGCTTGCCTGCTCAATGGCTCCCTGATGCCTACATAATAAAGCCCAAGCTCCTTAGCTTGGCTTTCAATAACCTTCCCAATATGCCTTAATACACTCTCCAATCTCACAGTCACTGCGCGCTATATAAATTACTTTTTCTAGTCAAAGTGTGCTATTCACTGTGTCTTTAATGCTCCATTGAGTCCCACTTCCATGCCATTGCTCACGTTATTCCTTGTGCTTGGAATGCTCTCACTTCTTCCCTCTACATATCTGAACTCTACCCTCTTTTCACATTTCAGCTTAATTCTCACCTCCTCCAGTAGCCTTCTCAGAATAGCTGAATTTCTGACCCTTTATTGCTCTCTCAACTGGTGTAGAAATTTACTATTTGAGATATATATGGGTTAGAATTTTAACTATTAACTAGTTGTGCAGCCTCGGGCCACTTATATAACCTCTTATGCTTTGCAAAATAGGAGATAATTATACCTACATCTTGGGATTGTGAAAAGGATGAAATGAGGGTATGTATGAGCCAAAATCCAGGTTCCAACTGGCCACCTAAGCTGTGCTGGTCTAGAATCCAGATGGAGTCATGTATAGCTGGAGGGTCCATGAAGTAGACCACTATGACACTGTATCCATGATGTCTAAGACTCCAGGCAACCAGACTTACTTGAGACAATCCCACGGTGATAAGAAACTAACATAGCAGGGAAGGGTCTGGGCCCAAGGGTCATGCGCTGCATTTCAACTCTAACTCTTCTACTTCTTAGTCACAAAATGTTGGGGATATTCCTTCACTTCTCTGTGTCTTTTTTACCTCATTCCCCAAACAGGAGTTAATTATGAAACCTAATTTGTAGAATAAATGTGATGATAAGTGAAATACCTGTAAAGAGTTTGGCATGCCTCTGGCAGACTGTAAGTCTTTAATAAATGTTAAACATTATGTTCTATATTTTTATTCTTTCGTAAAATCTCTATGGGCTTGCCTTCATACTAGAATGAAAGGGCTGCGAGTAAAAATGGAAAGAGATGTTTCACTAATAATCCCTGGAAGAGCCCGGAGGGAGCAGAGGAAAGCCTGCTCTTAGCATCTGTTACAGAGAGTTGCACAAGGGAGAATTATGCCACAGAAAACAGTCCGGAACTAGGTCACCCCTAAGGAGGGATTGAGAGTGACTCTCAGCCCTGGTTGCCTTTTGGAGTTGGGTGCTTTCAGCAACTGTTAAAGCCAAGGTCCAACCACCCGAGTTTCTGATTCAATTAGTTTGGGTGGACAAATTTTTTAAAAGCCTCTTGGGTGACTCTATTGTGTAGGTAGAATTGACAAAAACTAGTCTAAAGGGAGCCAGATGTCAGGATCAGAATAGTGTTCAAGTTTATGAAGTTTAAGTTCAATGTTGAAATTAAAACTTTTCCCTCAATACTAAGAAGGGAGCAGGAGGGTGAAGGTGTAAACCAAAGCTGAGGGGAAATGTTTCTAGAGAAGTGATGGGACTAGAATGAGGCCTGAGAGGCCCCCATGGAGGCAAAATGTATGGAGTGTGCTTCATTAAATTTGCATTTTAGAACCTCACTTATCTCACATTAGAACCAGTCGTGCCTGAAGTCATTCTTGGGGGCTCAAAGTAATGTCTTAAATTTTCCCTTCATGATTATAGAGGTGGATCATATCTTCTATTAAGCAGATATACAAAAAGGGAATAAACTATTGATATATTGCTACTCTTAGAGTGCTCTCATCTGTTCTTCCATGCCTCCATCCATGCAAGCATGCGTGTCTCTATCCATTTATCCATTCACTCATCCATCCATCCATCCATCCATCCATCCATCCATCCATCCATCCAACCATCCATCCAACTATCCAACTATTCACCTGTAACCCATTCACTCACTTATTCATTAAGAATATACTTGAGGTCTGTTAAATACTTAGCAATACCTCCAATGTTACTTACTCTAGCAGGTCCAAATTGAGAGTTGCCTATGTTAGGATTTCTGCCTCTGGTCTCACTTATGATGAGGAAGACTAAGGGAAGACCCTGTATCATTTCCAGCTCTGGAGCTAAGGTCTGAAACTAGGCAAAGTAGATGAATGCCTACGTGGGTGAAAGTAATATGTGACTTTTCCCATCAGAGGCTTGGTACTTTGGAAGCAAAAACACTGACTTCGGTACCTAATAGCTATGGAGTCTTGACTAATTTGCTAAGCCTTCCTAATCTGCAGTTTCAGAATTTAAAAAATGGAACATTAGGTGGTGATGATTAAATAAACAAAAGAGCATGTGAGACAAGAACTCAACGTACGTGTTCCTGACAAAGGTCAGAGGAGTCCTGAATGGAATTTGTAGAGCTCTAGAATCCCTTTCAGGCATTTGTTTTTCATTTTTTATTCAATTGGACAACAGCAGGTTTTCCTACCAACAGGGAACAGATCCTGCCCAGATCCCCTCTTAATCAGACTTAAAACTCATCATCGGCAGGAAAGTAAATGTCATCTAGACCAGCTCCCTGATTTTACAAATAAAGAAACAGGCCCAGAGAGGGGCAGTGTCTTAGCTGAGACTGCACAGCCAGCCACTGAGTCGTGGGGCTTGAAGAACTGAGGATACTAGGGACAAGCTTGTGTTGTAGTGCCCAGGAGCGGATGCACCTCCAGTTTCTGCTGAATGGAAAATGAACCATTTGAGCAACTATGGCTCTGAAGCTGGAGTTTCCAGTTTCAATAACACATCCTAAGACATTTCACAATTGCCCATGTAGGCTATGTATTAGGCACCCGGAATCATGTTGACTTATTCAGTCTTTACAAAAGTTTATGAAGTATGTGCATGATTATTTTCTCTACTTTACAGATATGGGAAACTGAGGCCCAAAGAGATTAAGTGACTTTCCCTGGGGACACATGGCTGGGAAGTGGTGGTGCTGGGCTGGAATCCAAGTCTTTGTGACTTCTGAGCTTATGCCATCTGTGCTTTACCTCATTGCCTTGCTTACAAGAGTTGCAACCAAATAATTTATCAACATTTTGGTGTCTAAAACTGGCCCTGGATCACACATCCAAGGCTATGGTGGAGAGCTGGCAGCATTTCTCATCATGGGGTCACGATCAGATCACCTTTATAATAACCTTTCACACACTGCTAAAAATAATAGCAGAGGGAATTTCAGTGATGGGAACAGGCCCTGGGAAGTTCACCTCCCCCACTACTTTCTCCTCCCATGCCTGAAATTCCACCATTAACACATCATTCCTTTGCCTGACTTGTTTCTCTTGTCCTGAGTCGCTAGGACTAAGGATGAGGCACAGCAAGGTCTGAGAGCTCAGCATGAGTGTATTTACTCTTCCCTCCTCCACCCGTTGAACTCTGACTCATCTTTCAAGACCCAAATGTCACAGAACACAGGATTCATAACGTATTCTGAGTCATCACCCTGTGCCATGGGCTAGGGATACAAGGACTCCAAGGAAGTATGGGTCCTGCCTAGACGGTTCCATGTCCGGAGGCCAGCTGAGAAAAGGCACAATTACAATGCAAAGCGGGAAGGATGAGGCGGATGCAAGCGAGCACAAGGGCCTTCAGAGAGGGCGCCACACTCTGGAGAGGATAGGTCAGACACTGTGTCTGCTGCCACATGTCCCTGGAATATGGTTTCTCCACCCATGGTGCTCCCGGTGCTGTCAAGGCATTAAACCTGGCCATTGCTGATGTTCTGTTTACTTGTCTGTCTTAGGATATAAGCTCCCTTGTCAGGAACCCTGTGTCACTAGGCTCTATAGTCCTTGGGGTTAGCATGGAATCTGGCACACAGTAGGTGCTCACTAAATATTAGTGGAGAGAAAGGATGGGTGGGAAGTTGGAGCAGTGTAAAGAGGAAATAGGAAACATGGGAGGATAAGGAAACCAGAGGAAAGACCTGCCAGGTGAGGGGAGAGAGGGGGGTTGGGCTGCAGTTCCTTCTGAAGCACATCGGGTCTACGTTTTGTTTTGACTAGTGCAGCCTCTGGGAACACGGGACAGGCCAGAAGTCACAGGAAGATCCTTAGGGGCCTGGAGAAAGAAAATGATCATCCTGGCCTCAGCCTGTTGGCATCTGGTCAGCGCAGCAGGTAAGCTGAGGGCACAGCTCAAGGTCTAGCTGGAGGAGCCCCATTAGGCATTTTCCAACTTCCAGCTTTATAACACTTTCATTTTCCTCTTCATATTGATTGAGATCCCAGTTTTATTGTGAATAATTCACTAATTCACTGTACCTTATTTTTAAATCTCTCTTTAATCGGATCTTTTTTTTTTCCTTTAGTCACAGTGATTTATATTTACCGAATAATGACCTTCTCAATGAAGAGCACAGTGTAAAAGAAATCTTTGACTGGGAAGGTTTCCACGATGGTGGGAACAGTACAGGCTGTGGAGAAATGCTTCTGTCTGCTCTCTCTCCTTGGGCTCCTGACCTCACATTGCTTTTTTTAACCCTTGGCTTAATCACCATCTAATATACCATATAATTTATGTATATCTCATACTGATTTTTTCATTTACTTACCTCTCCTTCCCATCCTATGACATAAGTTCCCCATGACATTGGGCATCACCTTGATAAGAGGTTTCTGGGTAGACTGTATGGAAAGAACCCAAGAAACTTCCAGAGGGAAGGTGGCGGCCCACAGATGTTGAGGTCTTCGTATGCCGGGCACTGCATTCCTTGTCCTGTCTACGCAGTCTTGTCAAAGACCTCGTTTCGGGGAAAAGAGCAGCCCGAGGACCTGCCAGAACCTAAATTTTGAAACATGTGGACAATTTGAGGTCAGTGTTCTGGTTGTGTTGAGTCCAAGAAAGAGGAAGTGAGCTAAGGGAGCAGTGGGTGGGGGCGGAGGGGTGGGGGCAGAGTTAAAGCAGGAGACTTGTGTTGGCCAGAGTTGAAGAGTTTGTGAGTGTCTGGGACATTTCCAGTTCTACTCCCCTCCTAAAATATGCCTCATGATGGGGAGATTTGAGAGTCACAAGTCTCTTTTTGGGGAGAAACTGGAGGCTTTGTGCTGTGAGCTGAAAAGATCCTAGCATCTCTCCAGGACCATGCAAACAGCTTACAATCAAGACTTTAAAAGAACTCTCATT
>PVIJ01017905.1:0-27972 GCA_004024925.1 Scalopus aquaticus | reverse complement strand
GACTATAGGGAGGCCGGGTGGGAGAGAGACAATCAGTGGGGGGGGGGGGAGGAGGGAGGCGGAGGGAGGGAAGGAAAAGGGCACAAAATGGAATAGAAAAGAACACAAGGGACCATGGAGATGGATCACGGGTGAATTGGTGGTGGGCTACCCAAGGGGAATGCAAAATGTAAAAGACATAAATAACAATAAAAATATATATTTAAAAAAAATTACATAATATTTATTGTGAATTTCAGAAACTGAGAATTACTAACATACCTATTTTCACATTCTCTGTTAGAATTCTAATCTCCACTTATTCGTTCTACCCATCCTCACAGATGGAAGCCTGAAGTAGCCAAATAAAAAGCTCAGTACAATATATTCTGTTACGATACCAATTCTGTTAATAATTTGTATATTATAGTAAATCGGTTTACCTTAGGAAAATGACTACAGTTGCAATTTATCCAGCTATCTTTAAATTTCACACACACACACACACACACATACACATCAAAAACTTAAATTTCTAACCATAATAATTACTAAAGCACTTTCACATGTAACTAGATGTTTCTCAGAATATACTTTTGCATGTAGTACCAATTATTTCCATTTTTAATATTTTTACTGTTCTGAATTCTCACTTTAAAAATTCATTTCATTTGACCACTTTTAAAATACTATTTATAATTCTTTTTGTTTTCTGTTGCTTTACATATAATTTCAAAATAGGACATCTAATTACTGTTTGAATTTTTTAAAACCATCTAAATATTTTACATTTAAATTTCAAATTATTGTAAGCTGTGTTGTGAACCTCTATTTATATAAAATATTATTATTTTAATTAATGTGCTATGAATCTATACTAATGAGTTCTTCTAATATACTGGCAGGCAAGGTCTTCACATGCCATATAAATATGTATGGTATTTGCTATTCAAAATGATAATATAATACAGCAGGTGTCACGTCTTCATTTAAAAGCTAGCTGAAAGTTTTTCAACGTATTCTTTTCATAGTATCTAATATTTTAGTCACAAACTCAAACTTGACATTCCTTTTTAAGTTTTCACTCTAATTAACAGTGACCTAAATGCCATCATCCTGTCAATGTGTAGGCAATCATCAGGTGGGTGGCCCAGATGGATTAGTTGTCAAGGGAACATAGAGTTCATGATTTCCCTCTAGAGAGAGTACTTGTCTTACCTTTGTCTTAAGGCATGTTTCTTATCTGAATGATACCTTTATAAGAAGTGAAATAATCTCCCAAATAAGAGGTAGACATACAATGGCCTGCGATTCATATATGATACATTGCTTGTTTTTATAAATGAAGTTTTGTTGAAACAAACAAATTCACTTATATATTGTCTATGATGGCTTTGATGGAAGCATTGAGTAGTTTAGATAGAGGCCCTATGAAATGGAAAAGTGAACATTTACTACATGGTTCTTCACAAGTCCACCAACCCCTATACTCAACTAAAGACATTTCAAAGATATACAATTATACTGATTCAGAAATGAAATGAGGGCCTCCCCGGTGGTGCAGCGGTTAAGCACTGCGCTGTGGAGCTGTCGGCAGCAGCGACTGGAGTTCGACGCCCGGCCTGGGAGAACCCCACATGGCGTGGCAGACCTCTCCTGCCTCGCCCGCTGCTCCCCTCAGCAGTGTATTTCTGATCTGCCTGTTCTGCTCCCTATTCTGTCTCTGGTGAACCCTCTCGCCGCCCCATGCCTCTGGCCTGTACCCCAGCTTGTGTGTATAAAAAAAAAAAAAAAAAAAAAGCAGCTACTGATTGCAAAAAAAAAAAAGAAATGAAATGACCTTGTTATATAATAGTAATACTTTTATGACATTTAACTTGTGACACTCTATTCTGAATAAATGTGGTGTATTAACTGAGTGTATCTCATAAAACAACTGTAATAAGTGGCAGAACTGAGCTTAAATCCCAAAAATCATACTTCAGAGTCTTTGCTCTTAACCAGTTATCTAAACTTATTCCCCTACATGGCAATTTTCTCAACATTGGAGATGTTTAGCTGGTTTTAAAGAAATAACTTGCCAGACATTCAGGGGGAAAAAAAAAGACAACTTCTAAGGTCATTTCCCACTAAACAATCCCATGAATTTCTCATGTCCAGATCAACAGGGAGCAATGTGAAAAAAAGTCAAGATTTTGAGTTGAAGATTTATTGTTTAATAGTTTTATGACATTATAAACTTTAGATATTTCTAAAATTAGAAAACAAGTATCCAAAAAGTCAAGTATTTGCGCTTTTAACCTCATGAGAAAATGGAAGAGGTGGAGCATGGAAATTGTTTCTTTCAAAATTCACTTGGTCACTGACCCATTAAAGACTGTGACTATGTTATGTGGAATCTTACAACTTAAAAGTCACTTTCATCTCGAAAAACAGTGCATAAACAGAAATTTGTTAAGACTAATATTACTTATTGACACTAACCATAAATAGGAATCTGCTTTAGTAATATGTAGGATAATTATGGTGCGGGTATATTTAAGATCGGTGGGAGATCACCCAGTCAGGTTTGTAATAGCCTTATGAAATAACCATTCACCCTAATGACCACCCTCCTCAAGTCACTGCTACTTTCTAAGATGGTAAAGAAATTAATTTTTTTTTTGACTCAGGTGTTCTATCTTTTTCTTATGAAAAAGTGATCCAGAAAGGCAATACTGTCTCATTCCCTCGTTTATGGTCTCCTGATATTGCTATTAATCCCTTTCTTTGTCCTCCTTTCATCCCTTGATCTCACATGGAGACCTTTCTCTTTCTCTAGATCTATGGAAAGTGACTGTGAAAATAAATGCCAGGTTCTGATTCTAAAGGATTGTGCTATTGTCAGTGAATGGCACACTTTTCTCATTTTCATTTTTCCCATTAGAAAGAGCACAGTAACACCTACCTTATAGAATTAAGAAGATAGATTCAAATTAACATTAAAAGAAATCCCAGAAAAAATACTATCATGCATTGGTAGGTATTCAGTATGTACTTGGTCAGTCTGAAATGATCAATTCATCATTTCTTACTAAAGATCAGTCATGAGTGCATTCTAAGTCATGGTAATATACACTGAGTGAGAAATAGAATAATGAATAAGTTTTCATAATAAAATTTAAAGTCTTTTTTAAAACAAACCGATGAGAATGGTTAAAGGGAAGTTATAAAGTCACTTCACATAGAAGACAATATATTAGATTATAATTGAGGAAGTAAACTTATTTAATATTTTTCAATACATGCTGAATGAGAATAAACACAAACATGCATGTTTGCCTCAAATTTATATTCACACAAATTATTATCCATTGCTTATAACAATGCTATATAATTTTTCCCAAATATTCTTTCTAATAGCTACTGTAAGCCAATGAAGCTTAGTCTTGAATTATTGGGGTGAAAAAACAGTAAAATCAGGCAAACTCACCCCTGATGCAAAAGTAATGACCTAACACATTTCAAGGGGATGTGATTTCAGCAAAGGCTGGAATCCAAAGGGTGTCAAAATAAACAATGATAATCACAAGTACTGCACAGCATTGACTTTCTATCATAATCTAGTCTTTTCCAGCAGATCTACAAATAAGGGAGGGGGTAAACTGCTACCATAGACTATCAAATTTTCAAAAAAATATTATCACGTTCAATTCTCCTTCCACCATTGGCAAAGATTCAGTTACTCTGAATTAATCAATGTTTCAGCAATACCATCTGCTTTTGATGCTACATAGTTCAACCAAGGATTAAGGAGAATGTTATGTGTGCCTTGTTTTTACCATTCTTTCATTCATAATAGAAAATGTAATGCTGGAATAATCTGAAGTACCTTTGCTTTGTAACAACTTGGAAATTAATATGCAATGACAAGATAGCCCAGTACTAAAGACTAAAGGTTACTAGTGTTCTGCTCTTTTAAAATGAGAGTCAAAGGCAGCTAGGTATTGCATATTTTATACATCTTCAATATTTAATAGTCAATTTATTTTCAAAAGTAATATAAATTTGAGTTTTTGGCAACAAAGCTGTGATTTCTGATGTCACATGAGAAAAAATAGCTCTTTAGGCAACATAAATGAAAGTTTTTTGAGAATTGTGTGCAAGGTATTCTAATTCCAAAATAAGTGTTCATATGAAACATAAGAAAATAACATCTCTGCCTTGTTAAGTGCATTTTGCCTGTGAGCAAAATATTGTTTTACATCATTGTTAATTCAATTACATGCAGTATTTGTAGATGTTTATCATTAATACTGACACTTCACACACATTAATTCAGCTGTCATAGCATTGTCAGAAATCTATCAATCCATTCATAATGAATTTTCATTCATTTCTATGATAGATCCATTAATGCATTAGACTAGTCCATAAATTAAACTATGAAATTATTTTATTAATCTCATTCAGAAGTACACGTTCGGCTTACTTTAAGTAGTGTTGTAAACACATAGATTACATTTCTTTGCTCCTTGTTGGATTATATTGTTCCTCAACTCTGTCTTAAAAAGTAATTTAGTAGTAGCCAAAAACAATACTGAATGATGCAGACATTATTCTATGAACAACAAAATTGGCACATAATTTGAAGATATCATGCTATTTGGCAATTGTAGAGGTTTCCTGACTATTTAGAGGGTCGTATAAGCATTTAATGCCATTTTATCACAATTACATAAATGAGGTCTACTAGAATGACCTTGAATAATCCAGTATGGTTAAAGTCTTACTCCTTTGACTTCTCCTGGTTACTATTACTTGAATCAACAGAAATCTCCCACCTGCATCCTATGGCCAGGACTATTCCTTTTGGAGACTGCTGACACATTTCCCTCTCCAATCTCAATGTTGTCAGTTTAGTTTAGTCACTGTCATAGTCCTGGTATTTCACAAACAATGACTATCATCTTCTTTATAATTCTCACAATTATAGCCTGCTACCTGAATTAACTTTTGTACCAATAGTACAGGTTATGATGTACCCAAAAAAGGCAGGCTGTGCCTAAAATCTAAACACTCTGGTTCTCCTTTCTCAATAGTATAACACTACTTTTCAATGAGAGTTTCATAATACATGGGTTGAAATCATGTTTACTTGCTCAAAACACAGCTCCTTGGTGTGGGATATATGAGAACTATCTATACTATCTTCACAGACCTTTTTGTAAATATAAAACTCTTCTAAAACTAAAAGGATATTTTAAAAATAAGTCAGCCACTCTAAGTTCCAAGCTCTATCTACTACATCATAATTTCTAGAAGGGGTGTAAAAGAAAGTTCATTTTAACACCCCTGCTGATTCTTTTACACTCTAGTTTCCACACTATTCAGGAATAGGGACACCCCATTAACACTGCCTTCAGAATTGTCCAGTTCCTGACTAATCCACCTTCAATGAGGAACTGGAACCACAGATGCTCTTATTTCTCTTTGCCTAAGACTTATGTTCTTGAATTTATCTATTGAGAATAGCAGCTTCTTATGCATAGAAATTACATCCTCTCCTGGGCACAGTTGTTGAGCTATCAAATGATTGATTGGAATTAGTAACTTGCATAAAAGCACCGTCACTTTGTCTACCTTTAAATCCTAGACAAACAGACCTCTCAATCACTTTTTCCCACATTCTGAATCCTGCAATGACTCTGGGATAATGGAGACAAAGAGACTGGGAAACTCTGTTTTGAAAAAAACACAAGAGTAGTAAATGGGAGGATTTAATGTTTTCTATTGCTTTGTAGAACCAGAACACGTTCCTTATTTTGTTTGCTTATATTTAATTTTTAAAGTTTTCCATTAAATTAACACAAATATAAATAAGTTACTAACTAGTCACTTGTAATGACTGTAATTATGTTAAACTTGCTGAATCTACCCAGTAAGATGTGAAAAATCTAAAATTTTTCATATTTACTTCATATGAAGGCTTTCTAAGAACTCTGAAAATTGTTTTGGGGGAAACAATCAAACCATTATTGGATTTTTTTAAAATGGTCTTTACTATTTTTACTCACAGGAGACAAAATAATTTAATGCACAACTATTTTAAGGCACAAATTAAGCCACCTAACCCACTCTACCATTTCATTTTCTCTTTAAGACCATTTTGCTACCTTTTCAATTTAGATGTCCCATTTAAGTCTCCTGGTCCTATAATGATTGCAAAGAGTTATGTTTCCAACAAATTTCTTAAATTACTTGATTTCAACCTTGTCTGTTTTCATAAGATTAATGATGGAGAAATGTCTGTGTGCTTAACTATAGCAAAGTCTGCAATATTAAAACAACGTGATGAAACTTGATTCACATCATGTTGTAATGGAGGGCCAGGGTCAGGCATCCTGCCTCCCTGTTCTGCTCTCGTCCAGAAGGGACCACGCCAGAAACAACTAGTCATTGTGGAGAATTATTTAAAAATGAATGTGCTGAAGATTTTCTGATTCACATTCATTATTCACTGACCTGTTCTCAATGGATTTCATAAAGAGAAGTAAAACTAATTACCTCAGGCCAGGCTGTCTGCAAAATAATGGCACAGTGATTTAAAGAAAAGCATTCATGCTGTAAAGGCCTGTTGACATAATGTACAGTTTTTTCAAATTAAGTATCACTTTTTATGATAAAACTTTTAAATTTGAACTACTGCACCAATCTATTTTTTTTTAAAGTACTAAACAATGAAGGGCTTTATGGGGTAACTATAACGTGATTAGTTTGCTTCATTTTAAGTCATTTTAAATGTGAAATGAGTCTTTGCATATTTTAGGAGCTTGTATGTGTGGATGGGGGTAAAAATGAGGAAAGAAATATGACAACTTAATGGGAAGTCTTAAAGTAATTTTGTAGCATTAGTTACTATAACTGTTTTAGTTTACCACAAAATAATTGTTTCATAAAACTCACATAATTGACAAAGATTTTTTTTTTTATGATCCGGATGAGAAGAGCAAGAGGATAAGGAATATATACACAATGGAATACTACTCAGCAGTCAAAAAAGATAAATTCATGCAGCAACATAGATGGAGCTTGAAAGGATAAGGCTAAGTGAAATAAGTAAAAAAAAAAAAAATGAATGTTTTCTAATGAAGCCTGTCTTATTACAAGGGTTTGCCAATCCTATTGACATGCAAGAAAATTCTGTGAATCTTATAACTCAGTGCATAAAATAGATAGAGGTGACAACAGACATGTAGTATTTTTGGAGGAGGACAAAGCTATCAGAATTTGGTTAGTACAAGGTGACATGCGGCCAAATACATTCTAGAAACTAGCAGAGTTTGGGACTTTACAGAAAAACAGTCAAAATATAAGAGGAATAACTAAGTAATTACACTCTTACAAATAAAAAATAAGATATCAACAGCACAGTGGGCTCTTGATCAAATATTGAATAGAGCAATCACTCCTAGAAGACTTTATAAGGGGTATTTTTTTCTGGCTGCTCAAAAATAATATGCAAATTAAGAAAAAGGAGATATAGCATCTTACTCTAGTGGTATAGTTGGCATCACTTTGATGTGTGGAAGGAATTGGAAGAGAGTTATAGTGGAAAGCTGAGGTCGAGAGGAAAACAAATTGGATAATATATGAAATGTTAGTGTATGTAATGTATACTATTTATATATCATATTTACACTAAAAGAACTGGGTCAGATTCAAGCAAGTTCTTTTCTCCTGAATATTCTAAAATTATTTTAAGTAGCAAATGTCACTATTCATCTTTACATTGTTTCACCAGTGTCACTAGTGTCAGAAGAGCACCTTGGGATCATTATGAGTAGAAGTTCGATTGGCTTCCTTAGGATGGGTAAAGGGGAAAGGTGACTATAGCTCCAGTCTTGCGTGTGCCCATTTTCACATAGAAAGTGCAGGATTAGAAATGAAAATCAACTGGTAAAAGTTATATTTCTATTTATTCTTTTTCCCCCCTAATCTTAATATGCCCAGCTCCCTATAGATGAAAGTAACTAGAAACTACTCCTTTAGTGAAGGAAATATACACTAATATCAATTTACTTAGTTTCAATTTGACAAGTCCTGCCAATGCACAAGAAGAAATAAATTTATATCTTGAGCCTAAAAGAATAAAATTTTACTCTTTTTCTGAAATATTCAAGCAAATGTATCTTTGGTTATTTACTATACATAAAAATAGAACTGATCTGCTTCCAACTTTCATAAAAACAAAAATATACATGTAAATACTCATGCAATATGCAATATTACATACATTACACTAATTAGACAAATTGTTTTTATATTGACTGTAACAAGCAGTCAATTTTTTTTAATGCTTGTTACAGTCAATATAAAAACAATTTAATTTATAAAAAGTGCCTATTTAGTGTAATGTACAGAACAGAAGACAACAGAAGAATGTCCAAAAATAATTGTTTTATCTTAGTTGTATTAACAATGGTATATCTTCTGAGTTTGGTTATCATTATTTGTTCTTTCTTTCTCTCTAAACACTGTCATAAATTTGACTGTTAGTTGAAAAATTTCACTTTGCTTGTATAGTTTTTCTTATTTCCCTCTCATTGAAATACCTACTAATATATCTACTACTTTATAACCTTATATTAATGTCTCTTGTACTAAAATCATACCACATTATGATTATCGACGAACCCTCAATATAGTTCTCAACTGAATGCCTGGTAGTTGAAGGTTAAAATTATTATTTAGAAGAAAACAACTAAATCATCATATTTGAAGAAAATCTGAGAAATTATACTAAATGTTAATTATGATTGCAATTTCCCTACTAAAAATGTTAAAAGTCAATTCTAATACTTTAAAATTTAGTTAGGAAAAAATACATTCTCTACTCATTTGGAAATGTGTTTAGCGGGCATGCAAATTATCTGGGGTAATTCTGTCAATGAAGCCACTCTTGTGGTAATGTCATTTAGGAAAAGACTTGTCAGAACTTCAATTTCTGTATTGCATTCTATTAACCCATCTCAAATTGGATTTGGTTATACTACTTGATAAGATTCAGTATAATTTCAGAAGACTTAAAAAATGTCTTCACATACACTTTTATCAGCGATATGTTTGCTTAGTTGTACTTGTCTGATTTTTTTTTCCCCTTGGGTTGAGAACTATAGCTTTGGAGAAATTTAATAATGTAATTTGTAAATATAAGAAATCTCCAAATTCCCCACTGCATCTCAACTTTTATTCCTTATATACTAATTTCAGCCTATTCTGTAAAGCAAAATGTTGGTAGATTCATGTAGGCAGGTAGAATGTAAAAAAAAAAAAAGAAGAAGAAAAAGAAAAAAAAAAACCTTCTGCTCTCATCTTTGTTAGAATCTGCTAGGAAATAACCAAATAACTATGTTCTCTACAAACAAGCTGTCTTGTATGTTGATACTGTTATTGGCAGAGAACAGTGTTAAAACTTTCTGTAATTCAATTTTTTAATGTAATAGATTCTAACCCATCTTGCTTGAACATCTAATATCTGACAAAGTAACTCTAACATCTCTTATGTAGATAGCCTTTTGGATTAACTAGGGTTGCAACATTAATTCACTATTTTCCTACTTAAAGGCAAGAATTCTATCACATATTCTATATTATAATTTTCTAACATAATTGAATGATGTGGAAAAAATAATCATCATGTTCTCATTTACATGTCACTCATAACCTTCATCACATCTGTTTCATTGTCAAACACAACTATGTGACATTTTCTTTATTGATTTTCCATTCCATAAATAGCTCAATAGAACCATTCAGTGTAGCTAGGTGGGATGCAGAAATTTCTCAACAAGACAGAAAAATTATGGTCTAATTCAGCATTTTATAGATGTATCCGTCTACAGGTGTGATTATAGAAACAAGACTACAGAAAGATGCTGGCAGAACAAAACACCAGACTCATGCCATTAGTATACTCATAGCTAAACTGTTGCAGATGAAATGCATTGGGCATTTCATGTCCCTAAAAAATAAATGCACAGTGATGGTACTCATTAGGAGCAATGGAATGGTGAAGGAGTAGGAAAAATAATTACAGCATTTACAGTGATGCAGTTGTACTGCCACCCCTTGGGGGAGTGGTATTTGCAGTTGTACAAATAGTCCCTAGAATTGCTGACTCAATGGTACATACTCAAATCCAGGACTTTAGGTACCTGGGACTCTACTCAAAAAGGGAGTGCAAAGAATTGATATACAGGATAGAGAATGCACTATTGGAGAACTATAGGGGCAGTGATACAGTATAATAATAGATTTGAGCTGAAGCTCCCAATATAGAATAGCTGCAGCCTGAACAGAGGAGGAAAAGGAAGATACCAGATTGAATCAACAGTGTCTCCTCATGGACAAGACCACTTCTTGCAAGCTGAGGCTGTGATATTCAAAATGCATGCCACCCTCATACCCAGGGCTAAATTTGAGAAAACAATTGAACATTTTCACTAGCTGGAGCTTAACACCTGTTAACAGGTGTAAACACCCTGGGATAAGTCTTCATATAGGGGGTACAATTACTGGTTTCTGACCATGTCTCAACTATAATCTTTACCCAGTCCTCAAATATGACCTAGAGGTGAAAATTGACATGAGACTATATGGGACACTTAGACCAAGTAGCTGGACTGATTCTCAGTGGAGGGAATCACTGTGGATGCCCATCACACTAGCTGGTACCCTCAGGGAGGGAGGACAGTTGAATTCCTGATACCCTTCAGTGCCTACTGGCCAGGTTCCTTTCTACTTATTACCCCTTGCTAGTCACACATATACTGAATGAAGGAGCACCAGTTAAGATAATTATTAACAAAACAAAAGATATTGACAATACAATAACACTAAGGCAGTTAAATGTTCCCCTTCCAAATATGGACAAATAAGCAGAGTGAATGAGGAGCTAAACCAAATAGGGTTCACAGTTATCTACAGAACACTCCACCACAAAACCTCTGCATATACATTTTGTTCATATACATTTGTGTATGTATATACATATACAAACATTACTTGTCAAAACTACAAAGATCAAAATTATAGCAAGTACTCTCTCTGACCATAAAGCTAGAAATCAAATATTAAAAAATAAATACATGGAGATTAAACAATATGCTATTAATAGTTATTGTATAGAAGAGAAAAATTAAAACACATAAAGATTAAAAACAAAGATTCAAGCTCTGCATTCAATGGAGTGCAGCAAAATTGGTCTTAATTGCAATAGGGGGCCCAAATTAAGAAGAAAAATCCCAAATAAACAACCTACTACTTCATCTAAAGCAACTTGTAAAACAGGAGTAAATGCAACCCAGATAATCTGGAATGAAGAGAAAAGAATGAAATAGTAAAGATCAAAAAGACTAAATAAATGATCAATGAAATTAAGAGCTGGTTCTTTGAGAAGATAAAGTATTCAAACCCCTAGCTAGGCTAACTGAAAAAAAAAAAAAATGTTAGCAGAGTCAGCAATTAAGCAGGAGAAAAAATTGCAAGTAGCACTGAAATACAAAAGATTATATGACAATAAACTTGACATCCTTGAAGATATGGACAGATTTCTAGATCATCTAGATTATGAAGTATAAGGAAGAAACAGAAGTTGGAAAAACATCACAAGCATGGTAATTGAAACAGCAATGAATTTTTCTAGAAACAAAAGGTGCAGGAACAGATGGTTTTACAAATGTTTTATCAGACTTTCAAAAAAAAAAAAAACCTAGAGCCCATTTTGCTCAATTATTTTTTTCAAAATACAAGAGGGAAAACTTCCTAGTAATTTTACAATTATTAGCACTAGGAGCCAACTTTATAGACCAATATCCTTGATGAACATGAATGCAAAAATCTGAACAAAATGCAAGAAAACCAAATTCAACAATATATCATAAGGATGATACATCATGATTAAGTGAGCTGTATCCCAGGGATTTATTGATCATTTACTACACAAAAAACAATAGATGTAATACAGCAAAAGTAAAAATGTAAAGAAAATTATAAGACACTGAGAAAGCATTTGATAAAATTCAGTACTCATTTATGAGAAAACCTCTAAATAAGATGGAAATATAAGAAAAATATGTCAATATTATAAAGACCATATATTATAAGCTAACAGTCAATAAAATACTTAATGGTAGAAAAATAAGTTTTCCCTTTTAGATCAAGAATAATGTCCCCTGCCACCACTTCTAAGTTTTGTTTGATGAGAGATATTAGACAAAAACAGGAAAGAAACAGAGTCCACGTAAGAAAATAAGTGACACAATCACTTTTCATACAGAATTATATATAGAACACCCTAAAGATATGAAAAACAATAGATGAATACAGCAAAATTGCAGGGTAAAAATGAACATTAAAGTATTTGCAGCATTTTTATAAATCACGGGAAAAAAACAAGTTAACAACTCCATTGACAAATGCCTCAAAAATATGGAATTAGAGGGGATCATACTCAGTGAAATAAGCCAGAAAGAAAGAGAAAAATATCGAATGGTTTCACTTATAACAGGACTATAGGGAGGCTGGGTGGGAGAGAGACAATGGGGGAGGGGGGAGGAAGGAGCCGGAGGGAGGGAAGGGAAAGGGCACAAAATGGAATAGAAAAGAACACAAGGGACCATGGAGATGGATCACGGGTGAATTGGTGGTGGGCTACCCAAGGGGAATGCAAAATGTAAAAGACATAAATAACAATAAAAATATATATTATATAAAAAAAATAAAATAATATGAAAAATATATATATATTAACTATCTCAAAGTTAACTAAGGAGATGAAGAACCGTACAATGGGAACTACAAGGCATTAAAAAACAATGACATGAAGACATAGAAGGAATCCCCATGTGCACTATACATGATGCATTTTGATACTGAGATATATATATATATAAGTATATTTAATGCAATAACCAAAGCACTGACAGTATTTTTCAAAGAAATTTAACAAAAGGCCTCAGCTAGCCAAAGCAATTCTGAGAAAAAAGGACAGAAACAGAGATATCACAATACCTGACTAAGTTTTTACTAGAAGCAACAGTATTAAAAACACCATGGGATGGCTCAAAAATAGCTATGTGGGTTATTGGGGCAGAATTAAAAACCCAGAAGTAAACACACGTACATATTAGTACCTGATATCCGATGAAGTTGCCGTGACTATACAATGGGGGATGGAGAGTCTCTGTAATAAATGGTGCTGGAAAAACTGAAGTCACATTAAAGAATGGAGTTTGATTCTCTAATTCTAATTTATGTACACACACACACACACACACACACACACACACACATTCTAAATGGATTAAAGACTTGGCTTTGTCTTGCAACAAAAGAATATATAGAAGAAAACATTAGTGAGAGGTCCCATGACAGCAATGATAAAGATGTTTTTGGAGACTCAACACCTGTGGCATGGAAAATATAAGCCAAAATAAACATTTTTTTGTTAGAGACTTTCCACAGCAAAATTGATAATTAGATTAAAAAGACATCTTATGCAATGGGAGAAAATATTAATACAATGTATAAGCAGCAAAGTGCTATCCAAAGTATATATTAAATATTTAATAGAAAAATCCAATTAATAAATAAGCAACATACATGAACAGACTCTTCACCCAAGAGGATATCCAAATCAACTGATACATAAAACAAAATTTATCATTGATTCCAATTAGAGAGATGCAGTTTTAGATCATAACGAGGTACGATTTCACACCCTGGAGAAAGGTGCATATCAGAAAGACTCCCGACAACAGCTAGAGAGGACATGGAGGGGAAAAATCTCTACTGCACAGTTAGTGGAAATAAATTGGAATAACTGTTATAGAAAGCAATCTGAGCTATCTTAAAAATGAAACTACACTCAACTGAACTAAAACTAAACTAAAAATGAAAATACCAGCAATAAGCCAGCAAGTCAACACTTGGGCATCTATTTAAAGAATATTAAACCATCAACACACACACACACACACAAACTAGATGCTCTACAATGTTTACTGCAGCACCATTTAAAACAGCTAGGCCATCTATCAAGAGGCAGTTACATTAAGACGTGATACAGTCACACTATGGAAAATTATTCAGCCATAATCAAAGATGAAATGCAGTCATTTACTGCAAAATGGAGAGAATTTGAGGGAAGTATGTTTACTAAAACAAGTCAAAATGACAAAAACATACTGGACATTTATGTAACAGTTTGACAAAGTAAAGCACAAAAAATGAGTGGACATTAAAAGTATGCAGGGCTCTGAGGTTAAGAGGAAGGAGTCAGGAAGAGAGGGATATAAGGGATGGTATTGAGTAAAAAAGTGTAAAATTGCCTTTGGTTAAAACAAAAAAGACTGTCTTGAGGGAAGTCACAAAAATACACAAGAAAAATACAATTGATTGAATATTGCTAACTTTTTGTTGGTGTACAGAGCAGAATATGTCAAAAACAGTTGTTTCAGTAACATCTTTTATAGATAGAATTGTTAGAATTCATAGCTTGGGTTCAACTAAAAAGTCTTTGATATTCATCCACAAAAAAAATGTGTGACATTTTATTACAGTCATTTGAATTAGGCTTTGCTCAAAAGTTTTGCCTTGTTAGGATTAAAGTCATCAAAGTATGTACTTCTGAATCATTTGTGACAGTGCTATTTTGAGGTTTGATGAATTATAACAAAATATGGGTCTCAGTACATTATTTATCTTCAACATTTAAATTTTTTTCTTGTAAATTTTCTTTAATTTTTTTCTTCTTTCTTTAACATGAGAATTGAAGATGGTTTATCACAAACATTTTGGGGGCATTTCTCCCTTATGAAATTGTTAGTGACATTCTTTTAATTCATATTCTCAGCTTGTACAGAATTCCCAGAAAATAGCAGCAAGGCCGAAGCCAAATTTTCATGCTTCCCAAACTATGTGTTTTTTCAAATACCTTCTCCACTAAACTATGAGAATCTTAAGGCACTTTATTTTCTCTATCTTAGTGTCAAGAATGGAGCATGAAAAATATGGAATGTCAATAATCCCTTGTTTACTGAAAGAATACATGTTTAAAATGAGGAAACATGATGTAATACAAAAGTATTTATGTTCAGAAAGATATTTTTCCATTTGTGGTATCTGGAAATTTAATTAACATCTCTGAACATAAATTTCCTCATCTGTAGAATATTCCTGTAACTCCCTGTGTTGTTGTGATATTTAAAAGTGTATCTTAAAACACCAGCACAATGTTTGCCATCTAGTAGGTGCTTAATATGGTGACTAATAGGAAGGAAAAGAAGTACATTAATGTTTGTATTGATTAAAAAATTATTTGCTGTCTAGTATATAAGCACTTTTTAAAGAATCTAATTTTACTGAACAGGATTTATTGAACTGAATAGTATTCATCCATTATAATTTCAAACTTTTATTCTTTGTCACATTATAGTTCAAGGATTTATCAGCTATTTTCTTTTTCCCCAAGATTTTTTTGGCATACAAGCTGGGGTAGAGGCCAGAGGCCTGTGGCAGTGAGAGGGTTCACCAGAGACAGACTGGGGAGCAGAACAGGCAGATCAACAGAAGTACACTCCTGAGGAGAGCAGCGGGAGAGGCAGGAGGTCTACCACGCCATGTGGGAATCTCCCCCACCGGGCATCGAACTCGCATTGCCACTGCCAACAGCTCCACAGCACAGCACTTAACCCGCTGCACCACCAGAGAGGCCCCGATATGTCAGCTATTTTCTTCGAAGAGTCTTGAAGTTTATCCATTTAATTTTCAGAATAAAAAATGACCACATTTTATTTGTCCAATGCCTATGAATGAGTGTTTCTACATTTGCTCATATCCCTACCAATTAGAAGGACAATCTATAAATCACTGTATTATATCCTTAAAACCTCAATTATTTGTAATAATTAGGACTATTTCTTGATTTCAGAACAGCAAACTCAAAAGAAACTTCACTTCTCTGCGTTCTATAGTCTCCCAGACTTATATGAGAAATGACCTTAATTACTCACATTCTTCACTCTTTCTAATTCCCTTAAGTAATGGAAAAGTATATTAACTACTATGATGTTTTGAATATTAATATTTCCATCAGTCATTTCATTTTCACATTCTTGATTACTGGTATCAATCATTCTTTGTATAAATTAGATTTAGGTATAAAATTGTGCAAATATTTTTAAGCTATTGTGAGCCTACTATATAGTTTTATCCTATTTCAAGGATTTAGGATCTGAGAAGGTGTTTAAGCTTGTTTTGTTATCTAATTTTCAGCACCTTGCATATAGTAAGTGCTCAATAAGTACTTACTGAACTACTGGAAAAGCATTTGAACTGATACATTATATCTAAGAAGTAACTGTTAGTATAACAAATATATATGTATACATTTACAATTGGTATATATGGCATATGTAACCATATATACTTCTCCAAACATTATAAAAAGCAATCTAGTCTTACAGATAAAAACTAAACTAAGAAACAAATTACTTACATAATATCTCATATCGAGGGACTTTTCCAAACCTAGCATTTGTATCTAGGTCTCTTATCAGAGATACATTTTTTATACAGAAAAGTGAAGATAAAATGATCAATTATCAGATTAAACTTCATATTAAAATTACCTGGAGAACTTAAAACAAATTCCTGAGTTAGACATCACTTTAGGATAAAGTGAATGAATGAATCAGAATATCTGAGAGCAGGGTCTTGGCAAATAGTTATGACTCTAACTTGCTTTTTTTAAAAGCCAAGCTTCTTTTATAATACTTTTATATAACTTATTTTTTATCTTTATTTTCATATCATTAAATGTGGGGATACATATTAAGTAATGTCAGGAAACTAAATTCTGAGGTTAAAAATCATCTTACATGTATTGACAAAGAAAAAAAGTGTAAAGAATTTTCAGAAATGGGGCCTCCCTGGTGGTGCAACGGGTTAAGCGCAGCGCTGTGGAGCTGTGGGCAGCTGCAGTGAGAGTTCCATGCCCAACAGGGGAGATTCCCACATGGCACAGTACACCTCTGCTGCCTCGCCCGCTGCTCCCCTCAGCAGTGTATTTTGGTTGATCTGCCTGTTCTGCTCCCCACTCTATATCTGGTGAACCCTCTCACCACCCCACACCTCTGGCCTGCACCCCAGCTTGTATGGAAAAATAAATCTTTAAAAAAATGATTTTCAGAAGTGGCAGTGTAAAATAAAACCTCAATGTGGTTACTCATATACAGGCCTAACAACAACTGGCAGGGTTCCTTTTTCTCCATATCTTCAGTAGCACTTGGTTTTGGTCTTTTTGATATGGCCATTCTCATAGGTGTGAGATGGTATCTCACTGTAATTTTGATTTGCATTTCACTAGTGATAAGTGATGATTAGCCAGAGGGTCAGATAAAGCCAAACTAAAGCACTCTCTTTAGAAAGAGCACAAAATGGGTAGAAAAGAACACAAGGGACCATAGAGATGGATCACGGGTGAATTGGTGGTGGGCTACCCAAGGGGAATACGAAATATAAAAGACATAAATAACAATAAAAATATATTTAAAAAAAGAAAAATAAATTTAAAAAAAAAGAGCTGACAATAGATAGGAAGCAAGAGGGGAGGGTCAAGAGCGAAGTGGGAAGGAGCACATGACAATACCTGAAGGCAGATCATACACTTCTAAAAACAAGGGTGTAAATCAATGTTAAAATTATTTTAAAAACAAAAAAAAAAGGAAAATCAAACACAGGTAAGATTATAAATAGAAATTTCAATTAAAGAAGCGTTAGATAAGGGAAGAAAGTGACCTGTACTATGTTGTTTCTCAGGTATCAAGGGTGAGGAGCACGACAAAGTGTGAAGAGATGGTTTGGAGGCTTCTGAGAAAGATTTCTCTGCCATGCTGAGTAGCCAGACTTGCACTTTGGCCCAGTTATTCCCTCAAAACCTAAGGCTTCAATGGTGAAATTTTAGATCAATAAATTTACAGTACCATGCTATGACATACGGACATACTATGAGGAGTAACAACTGACATAATATGAGGAGTCACAATGAATGAACTAATTCTTTAAATATGAATATATATAATGGAGGTTAAGAGTAGAAAAGTTGGGCTTCCCTGTTGGTGCAACGGGTTAAGCACAGCACTATGAAGCTATCCAGAGCCACTGCAGCACAAGTTCGAAAGCCACCCAGGGAGATTCCCACATGGTGCAGCAGATACCTCCTGCCTCGCCCGCTGTTCCCCTCAGCAGTGTGTTGCAGTCAATCTGCCTGTTCTGCTCCCCACTCTGTCTCTGGTGAATCCTCTCACCACCCTACACCTCTGGCCTACACACCAGCTTGTATGCCTAAATAAATCTTAAAAAAAAAAATGTAGAAAAGCTGGAAAGAAGGCACAAGACCAAAAAGCGGGCTCATGCAAGGCCAGGAATGGAGGTGGGGGTAAAAGTAATTAACATAGTCATTAAACTAGTTATGGAAATAAAAAATTCTTAGGTGCCAATGTCTTTTCAAAGTGTCTTTTCATAATGTCTGTATATTCAAAGTCAACAAAAAATGAACCGGGCCTCCCTGGTGGTGCACCGGTTGAACGCTGCGTTGTGGAGCTGTCAGCAGTGTGCGCTGCAAGTTCGATGCCCAGCCGGGGAGAATCCCACATGGTGCGGCAGACCTCTCCTCCTCGCCCGCTGCTCCCCTCAACAGTGTATTTCTCATCTGCCTGTTCTGCTCCCCACTCTGTCTCTGGTGAACCCTCTCACTGCCCCACACCTCTGGCCTGTACCCCAGCTTGTATGTATAAATAAATCTTAACAACAAAAAAAAAAATGAACCACTCCACAAAGGAATGAGCCCCTCCCAAAGAGAAAACTATTATCAGTGCAGTTTCTGCATTGGCACAAGGCAGCAGTCCTCCTTCCCGCCTGTGACTATGCAGGTGCTTCTTTTCACCAACCTTTTCCTTCTGTGGAGCAGGAGCAGTGTCCCTTCTGCTCACCTGTGCCCATGCAGGTACTCTTTGTCACCCAATCTCTCCCTCTGCAAAGCAGCAGCCTTTCTGCCTGCCTGTAACCATGTTGGTGTCTCTCCTCACTGACCTCCCTTTGCAAAGCAGAAGGCAGCTCTCCTCCCAAGGCTACCCACCTGTGACCATGCAGACCTCCTTTTCAGTAAACCTGTCCCTTTAGGAAGCAGCTCTTTCTGCCTGCTTGTGTCTATGCAAGTGCCCTTTATTCTTCTCCCCCTTTATTCATAATAAACCTGCCCTTTTGAATAACTAAGGTTTCTGTTTTGTGGAGAAACTTGCCATGTGCCCCTGAAAGGGGAACTCTGGTGAAACTTTTCCTAGACTTAACCCAAGAACCCCACTCTCTGAACTCACCATCTCCAAAATCGACTTCATATACACAAAAAATATCACTCTAGGGCAAACTAACAAAAACTAATCATAACTATTGTAAATATTGTCATTTTCTTTCCCCGATTTATTGTTCATTTATCATCAGATAGAAATTTAGTGAATATCACCTCTCGTTATTATTTCCAAGGTCAATAATGAATTACTGTGGCTTAATCCTTAAGTTACATCTTTAAAGTGTTTAAAAGCTTACTAGTTTCATATTTTTATGTTTAATTAGAAGCAATCTGCTATTAATTTCCAGGAATCTGTCAAAATTTGGAAGTGGTTTAACCACCATGGTAACTAGCAACTAACTCTGCTAACATAAATCCAAAAGATACAGCTCGATGACTGAAGTAAATATTTCTGACTCTCTCTCTGCTTCGATGTGTCTGTGCCATTAAGTTGTTCTGACAAGCAGCACATAATTTCTTTGGAGTAGGTATCTCTTCTATAAGGAAATCTCAGTAAAGAAAATATATAGCTGACAATAATGACCGTATTTTCACACATTCCATTCTATTTTAAGGTTGTTGCTAGGTATTAGCTCAACCAGTCTTCCAGAATATAAAGAAATTATTTACCATTCTCATGATATTAACATATCATACTACTGGCTCTGTTTTAATGTGCAAAGGAACTTAGCTCCCCAGAACCCCATCATAGGTTAGTGTAATAGTAAACCTTGATTTTAGCCTGTGCCTTCATGAAAATTCTTTAGTATTGTTAAAGTTTGGCTAGCTCTCATACACATTTAGAGAAAAGAATTACAAAACAAATGGCATCATACGCATTTAAAAGTTTGTCTTCAGGGATACTTATTAGCAAAGACAGTTCTCTACATAAGAGATAAAACAACTGATAGTTTTGTTGTACACAGAAAAGTTTCTTTTAGCCAATCACTGCTTCACTAGCATTTTAGAACAGTAGAATTTGAGTTCTTGGTCTATGTTCAAATATAAAGCTATTTCTACAGAGTGAATCTAGAATCTACAATCAAACTGGCTCCCTCTGACATGAAGACCTTTGTCATATATTAATTTCCAGATATCCCAAGAAATGATATAAGGTGTTAAGTGGATCTAGAGTTTTAGTTGCAAGATGAGGAGTGTTCTGGAGATGGTGAACAACAATATGAAGGAATTTATGGTAATTAAGGTAAATCTTAAGTGTAGTTTACCACAATTAAATGTTTTTATTAAAAAAGAATATTAGTGAGCTACTAGATTTATTAAGTACAACTATACTTTTAAAAAAAATTATGCCAAAAAAGACAGTATTAGTCTCATTAAATGAACAAAATGCTAAAATATCAGTTAAAATGAATTGCCTAGAGTTAAATGGATTTATAAATGGAAACCCCTCTTTTGAATTCAGAACATTCTAAATATAATTATTTTTATTCCACAAAATGTTTATAGAAATATGTTTAGGTGCTAGGAGAAAGTGGGGAAAAGATGTAACATTGAATGGAATTTAAAAAACATATCAGAAATCTGATTAAAACAAATAATCTTAAAAAGTCTGGGAGCCTTGAAACCAAATCACCTATGTCAAGATGTATTTTTTGTTTTTTAACCCTTGCTCTTCCCTACCTAGTATATATCTCACTTAAAAAAAAGGCCTAATACTGAAGAAGACACCACTAGTCTTATTGTAAGCAAGAATTTTAAAGACAGAATAATATAAATCTCTCTCAGGAAAACGTGTAAAAAGAAAGTAGAAATAAATGAAAATACTCAAAATGAGAATAAGTACACCATTCAGATGGTGCTAGCTAAGAGAGTTAGCCATCACTTCACTTCAGAAGAGACTCAAAGGGAAGGAGGTGAGTGGAAAAGCTTTAAATTGGAAAAAAAGAAGGCTCAAGGTGTGCTTTGATTGGGGGTTGCTAACATGGGGAAAATGGAGGTGAACTACTTAGAAGAGGGGGATTCTAGGTGACTGGTTTGGCAAGCAAATGGCTTTCTCTGGTTGGTTCTATACAAAATTTGGCCTAGTCCTTCTGTGGTAATTGACAATCCTGACCATCTATACTGAATGTTTCACAGGTTGTTCGACTTGTTCAACTGTTACATACCACAGAGATTCTAGGTCTAAATTCAGTTACAATATGTGCTATATTGTATGTTTAGTCCCAAGCACATAGGAAATGTTTAAAGATTCCAGATTAGGATGCTATATTGTCAGTTTTTCATGTAGAGGCAAGACTTTTGATAGAAATAAGTCCAAGGTGACCTCAAAAGCAAAATGTGATGCTTGTAAGACCTAAAATATTTACAGTATTTAAAAGGTCCATTTAAACAGGTACAATCTTTGTCTAACAAAAAAGAAAAAGGGGGAAAAAATCAAATCATCAACAGAATATATGGCTTTTTTTCCTCATTTCTTGTTGAGTATCTCCCTTTTTTTCCCCCAGAAATAGAGGAGTTCTAGCTTCTTTCTCAAAAACCTGTCAATTTCTCAATTTTTGACTACTAGAAATCTCCATTATTCATTTAGGGAAGAAGTCATTCAGGCATATACAATTTATAAAAAGAAATTATGCAAAAGCTTAACTTGAACTACATTCAATATATTTTTCAATATAGAGTTCTTTTTTTGAAATATGTAGTCATTCAGTTGTCTCAGATCTACTTAGCTACATTTATTTCCACTGTTAAGTGTGTCAATCCATTTAAGAGTAAAAGTCATTAAGATAACTTTTACAATTATTAGAATATCAGATTAAAATCATCCCAATTTAAGAATTAGAATGAGGGAAATGATTTTTTGGGGTTTCTTTCCTCCCTGTTCCTTTCTCTTCTGTTACATCTTTTTCCTCTTCATTCACTCACTTTTGTTTTCCTTTTTCTCCTCACTTTCCACATTCCATCTTTTATTCTATCATAGAAACATTTTTCTTTCTTTGTGACTTTATCATGTATTTTACTTTCTAATGCTATGACATCTTGTGACCTTGCTGACATGTAAGTGACTGACATTCCCATGACTCGTCAATTTCTAGAGATACTAATATGCTCACATGTGAGTGTACTTTCACATGCAAATCAACCAGCTCAAGTCTATAATCTAAACCATCTGCTTTGGCCAGTGCTCACCATAAGACGATCTTTTCCTAATTACCTAACTACTGGGTAGCAAACGACTAGAGACAGCTCTATAACCGCAAACCTGCTGAAATTATTCAAACTTGTCAGTACCAAACCTTACCTGCCCACTCTTTTTCTTGCAGAAGCCACAATAAAGGCTGTTGCCAGACCTTCAGCCACTTCTGCTGCCTCCTGCCTGACTCTAGCGTAGCCCCCTGTGGACCTACATGTCACAGCATGTCCCTCTTGAAAACTATTTATAAACTAGCTCTTCAATGACAACTGTCTCCTGATCATACCTGAATAATGAAATCTACATTTCTAAACAGTGATACCTGATGGAAAAGGTGGTAGTGGATTGCTGAGGTGGGGGAAAAATGTGAGCTCACAATTATTTTACAGACTTTGAGTTCAAACAACTGATTGGTTTTCTGATGAATTCTCAAGCTCTGCATGTATATAGTCCTTAATGAGCACTAATGCCCTGACCTTCTTTGAAGAAAACATTCTGAAGTAAATTTATGGTAGATGGAAAATTACATTTAAAGCACCTGGAAGACTTTTAATTTTCTTATCCTCAGAAAATAGGGAGTCATCAGACTTGCCTCTACAACTAGCTATGCATTTCTTCAGAAGAAACTGAATAGCATCATTCTTCAAAATAGCTAATCTATAGGAAGAGCCAAATAATTAAATCTCCTCCCTACCAATGAAGAATTAAAGGCAAAGACAGTTCATGAGACATATACACAATAAAAACATTCTCTAAGATTACCATGATTAGACTGCTAATCTAGAGAAAACAGAAATGTTAATAGAGAAAATAAAGCAGGCTGGTGTCTAAAACCTGTGTTGTCCAAACAATTTTGATGGCCCTTGATATAAAATCTTGAGCACATCCCTTGGTACCACATTATTTATAAATATGTATGTGTACATGTGTCATCTCACAAATTAAATGTTAGTGAAATAATTTGTGATTTCTACACTGACAGGAAGAAATGGATTTTCTTTTTTTACCTCATTGCATCATTTGTGACAGTCCCACCAGTGCACGTCTTAAGAGAACTTTAGGATACTTAGCACTTGCTATCTAGTCCAGATCATTGAAATGACCTGCTTTCCTTCACCCCTTATGCCTTGGCCCTCCCTAGCCTCTCCACAGCAGTCACAGTGATATGTTTAAAACATTAGTCCGTTTTGTGCTTCTATTTAGATTCCTTCAAAATTGTCCAATTGTCAGAGTTTGAGTTTCTCAGATAAAACTCTACGATGAGGTTTGGAATGCAAGTGATTTTATAAGAAAATGTTCCCCCAAGGAAATTGTGGGGAACTGTTCCCAGGGGGGAGGACTGGAAAAACAAAAGAAAGGGAGAGATCCAGGCAAGGGTGATCACAAGCACTGTCCCAGAGGGCCATTTCCTAAGAGGAATTCCAGAGGGAATATTAAGCTTCAGTTTTTTTCCTCAGAGGCTGCATCTATGAATTACCTAATTATTGGTTGGGGGAGGCATGTATAGTTCACACACAAACTTTCAGTTATGTCTCTGCAGTGTGAACAAGGAAGACTCCAGCCACTGAGGGGATTCCGCCAAAAAAAAAAAAAGTCACAGGAGCTAGTTTTTGGAAGAAAAGCACACTGAAGCTGAAATATGCACAAATATGGTCATAGAAATCCCCAAGAATGTGGGCACTAATATTATCCATTACATAATCTCACTTAGAAAAGCATGCAAACCACTTAAGATGGCTTCCTGGCATTTAACCTTTACTATATCTGCAAACACTTCTCAGACCACTCTTCCACCTCATCCTTCACCATACCAAAACTAACCTAGTCTCTTTAAACAAGCTTGATCCATATGGTTTTAATTGCTTTACAGTTTGCAAGAATTCTCTGAACTATTTGTTATGATTAACTCCATCATATACTTCATACTAGAATTCAAATGACTTTTATAGACAAATCTATTTTATCTATTCCAAAGAAATACCCATTCTCCCTAGACTCTTGGTCATGTGAATTTCATTTTCTATATATCACTTATTGCAATCTGAAATGCTATTTTTTTAATTGAGGCGACACTGATTCACAACACTATATATGATTTAGAAGTATAGGTACAGAGCATATTCTTCAGGTGTATGTTACTGCATCACACCCAGCACCGAGACACCGCAATCCTACATTATGGTCCATCCTGCTCTCCCTATTTTACTCTTCCCACTCACCCTTCTCTGTTAGCTTTAAATCTACAGTCATATTTATAGGGTTTGTTACTGGTTTGATTTTATCTGATCTTTTGTATTATTTCTCTATATTCCACATTTAAGCGAAAACATCCAGTATTTGTCTCCTTCTGACTTAAATCACTTAGTGGAAATCCCTCTAGTTTCATGCATGTTGTGGCAAATGGCAAGAGTTTATCATTTTTTGTAGCTGAGTAGTAGCCCTACTAATCTCTCTGCTTGTCTTTAGGTTTTTTTCCCTATCTTGGCTATTGCAAATAGTGTTGTAATGAATATGGGAGTGCAGGTTTCCCTTCAAATTAGTGTTTTATATTCTTTGGATATTTAGTGAAATTGCTGGGTCATATGACAGATCCATTTGTAATCTTTTGAGAAAACTATATACTGTTTTCCATAGCGGTTTTAACAGTCTACATTCCCACCACCAGCGTACCAAGGTTATCTGTTCTCCACATACTTTCCAGTAATTCTTGTTTCTGGTCTTTTTGATATGAGTCATTCACACAGGTATGATAAAGTATCTCATTAAAGTGATGATTTGCATTTCCCTGGTAAATGGGAATGTATTTTCAGGTGTCTATTGGCAATCTGTATGTCTTTTTTGGAGAAATGCCTAATTAACTCTTCTGCTTATGTTTTTATTAGGTTATAAGTTCTTTGCATATAAAGCAGTCCCTTGTCAGATGTATGGTATGCCAGCATTTTCTCCTATCCAGTAAGGTTTTTTGTTTGTTTGTTTTAGTGATAGCTCACTGTGTGGAAGCTCTTTAGTTTGATATAGACCCAATTATTTGTATTTTCTTTTATTCCTCTTGCTTTTGGAGATGAACCCACAAAGAAATCACTGAAGTCGATGTGGTGGAATGTTTTTGCCTGTTTTCTTCTATGCATTTTATGGTTTCAGGTCTTATATCTAGTCTTTAATCCAATTTGAGTTAATTTCTATATACGGAGTGAGTTAGTGGTGTAGTTTCATTCTTTTGCATGTGATTATCCAGTTTTCCCAACACCATTTATTGAAGAAACTATCTCAAATATACACTTGTGGGTCCTTTTGTTTCTATCTCTCCTTCAAAGCCATGTAATCATCATTTTTCACTTGTTCATTTATCCTCACCATGCAGAGTGGAGGGGTCACAATACTTACCTATTTAATAAAGGATTATAAATGACCTACTTATATATTTTCTAGTCAAACTTCACCTCTTTGGATCCCTATCTTCTATTAATAGGAGTGCTTCTGGGAATTGTAGTGCATCTCATTAAGATTAAATTAAGGAAATAATTTAAGAAGGAATTTCCTCAGCATAAAATGAAGCAGTTATATTAGCTGTTAGAGTCCACTGATAAGTTATTCAAATTACCTATTTGTGAATCTCAATTATTGAATCTTTGATCTCACTGTGGTCCTTTCCTTGAACAGATTGAACCAATATGAGAATCTATTTATGTTTACATAAATTGTACTCTAGAAAGCAATATTCCTGAACAAAATAGGAACAGACTACACCCCGACTTTTCTGATTTCTAAAATGTCATATGTGGGTTTCCAAGTTTAATTCTGATTACTTCAAGTATGAGAGAGCAATATGCCTAATTTAGTTTGTCTACAACCAATGGCTGTTACTCCCTAAGTTTCCATTTACTGATTAGAGAAAAAAACTAACTTTGGATACTTTTGGTTTAAAACTTAATATGATTCAAATATTCAATGATCCAATGCACTCATTTAAATATAAAGGCATAATTTAAATACTCCATTTAGATAATGATCAGTCTTATGAGAAAAATTGCTCAGTCGATCCCTGGTATGAATGCCAGAAAGCTCTGGCGTCTACTTCTTACCCTTGATCCTCACTAGGGTTGGGTACAAATATGTGGAAAAAGGGTGTACCTTATGTGTACATCTAGACACAGACAAGAAGCCTTTATTCTCATTGCTCTAGTTTACCCCTGGACTATGTCTTAGCTACTTCCAAAGGACAAAGTAGGTGATTAACATGACTCAGTCTTGGGCCTCCCTGGTGGCGCAGCATTTGAGCGCTGCGCTGTGGAGCTGGCGGCAGCCCAGCCAGGGAGAATCCCACATGGTGCGGCAGACCTCTACTGCCTCGCCCACTTCTCCGCTCAGCAGTTTATTACTGATCTGCCTGTTCTACTCCCCGCTCTGTCTCTGGTAAACCCTCTCACCGCCCCAGGCCTCTGGCCTGTACCCCATCTTGTATGTATAAATAAATAAATCTTTAAAAAAAAAAAGACTCAGTCTTTTATCTTTCTCGTTTTGTTATGTCATATTCTGAGGCTTTTTTTAATTACTATTACAGGTAGAAGATATATGATCCTTTTCTTGAATATGTATATAAAAAGCTCAGTATTTACATATGAAAATAGGTATCATGAAGATTATTTTCTGTATGTTTCTCAATCTAATTATACATCGTAAGTCAAAATTATTTCATTTACATGACTGCATATATATATTTCTCTTGCATTTTGTACTAAGAATTATAACATTTTACAACTAAAACAAGTCTTGGAAATTAATTAAATTCTTCATTTTACAAATAGAAAAACTAACACACACAGCAGGTTATGGGATTTTTTTGAAGTTTCAAAATTCTGGTAGAAGTTTCGTATGGGACTCTAGGTCCTAATTCCCAGTATATTATTCTCTTTTCTGCAAGGTATCATGTAAGATTCTTTGCATTTCCAAAACTGATCTTAAAATACAGAGATATTTCTTAATTCTCCTTAGTATTTGACAATGCCTTTGGTTTTATGTAGCTAGGCATTATTGCATCTCCTCCATGTATTAGATCTTTTTTTTTAAACTTTTTACTTTTTTTCCCTTAAATCTTCCTTCTATTCATTCTGTAATTTAGCTAGAAGAGCACTTACTTTTCATCAAAGCTGTTTCCCACTTTCTAGTACCACCCCTTTTTCAGGACTCTGAAATACTGGTTCTATTTTTCTCAGTGGTTAAAACGAAGATTATATAGATGATTGGATCCAGAAGATGTGGTACATATACACAATGGAATACTATTCAGCATGGAAAGAAGATAAACACATGCAATTTGCATCAACATGGATGGAATTAGAGGGGATCATACTCAGTGAAATAAGCCAGAAAGAAAGAGAAAAATATCGAATGGTTTCACTTATAACAGGACTATAGG
Source organism: Scalopus aquaticus (assembly GCA_004024925.1). Lineage (NCBI taxonomy): Eukaryota > Metazoa > Chordata > Mammalia > Eulipotyphla > Talpidae > Scalopus > Scalopus aquaticus. Next base: position 36 of record PVIJ01017905.1, on the reverse strand, counting down.
GAGGTCGGGTGGGAGAGAGACAATCAGTGGGGGGGG
>PVIJ01017904.1:0-22402 GCA_004024925.1 Scalopus aquaticus | reverse complement strand
TTTAAAAAGGAAATGTAATCATAGAGGGATATAACCAACATCGAATCCAGAAATATAAAGTGATTTTTTTCCCCTTGAAATTCTTTGCTAATTTTCAACATCACTCTCTCCAGGATTGTCTTCTTAAACTCTAACCATTTTATTTTTTTAAAGGGTAAAAGGTCACTTGCTATTTCACCAGTTTACTTATTTACTCGGCATTTATAATTGCATATTGTGTTCCAAGCACTGTGTGAGAATACCAGGTATTTAAAAGACTTTGTGTTTGTGTTTTCTAATTATTGCTTTCATCTTGCTTAGTTTTTTTAGGAAAAATAAAAATTAAATAGAGAACAATAAATGCTTTTTCGGGGAAGTCCAGATAATCTGAGAGCCTGTAAGAAGAGTATTTACTGCCTGTTTACATTGTAGGGGAGGATTCCAGAGTTTAGCCCAACTGAGTCTTGATAAGAAGTAGTGAAGGAGAGAACAAGGAAAAAGCACATAAAGGCAAAAGTGTTAAAAAATGTGAGAAACTGAGAGTGATAGAAAACTGTAACCAAAAACTAAGTAAAAAAATGAAGTTGGAGTGGCTGTGTTTTTGTGTTGTTTCAGTGGCTGAAATAGGAAAGAATTACTGCTGATTCTGAAGGGTCTTTTTTGGCTTCTACCAGTTAATTCCACATTAATTTCAAAATGGCAGTGACTGGGAAGCAGGGCATTAACTGGCCTGGAGGATATTCTAGCTCAGGTTTCAGGACACTTAAATACCCATAGGTGCTTTCCCTGGTCTCACATTTAAACCCACCCCTGGCCTTGCACTATAAGGGAAAGTGCATCCCAGCTGATGAGGTTTTTCAACAACAGGAAGGAACAAATAGGGACCAGTTAATCCTATAACATAAACAAGGATCACGTTCTAGGGGCACTGTAACAGGAAGACCAGTTTAAACATGTTGAGTTCAAGATAGCTCAGGCCCTCCCAATTCATACTTGTTACCTCTTAGAACACTAGTATACCATCCTGTAGTAGGACCAAGTCCAAACCGCGCAGAAGGCATTCCGTACACTGCAATTGTGAGCCATTCCTTAACAAGTCTCTGATTAGCTTTCTTCTACCTGAAGCAATCTGGGACACCTTCTGACCCCTTAGTCAAAATGAACAAACAGTTGGCTCTTCTATATTGCCAGTGTATTTTAATATTACCTCCATTAAAAGAGCACTTGTAGGGCCTCCCCGGTGGCGCAGCGGTTGAGCGCTGCGCTGTGGAGCTGTTGGCAGCTGCAACACGAGTTCGACGCCCGGCCGGGGAGAATCCCACATGGTGGGGCAGACCTCTCCTGCCTCACGCACTGCTCCCCTCAGCAGTGTACTTCTGATCTGCCTGTTCTGCTCCCCACTCTGTCTCTGGTGAACCCTTTCGCCGCCCCACGTCTCTGGCCTGTACCCCAGCTTGTATGTAAAAAAAAAAAAAGAAAAAAAAAAGAGCACTTGTAACATCTGACTAATAATAGCTAATAAAAAGATATGCATACCACTTGCTACGTGTAAGGCATTTCCTGAACTATATTAACTTATCTAATGCTCATAACGACCTGTACAATACATATTATTATAACCCCATTTTACAAATGTGCAAACTTAAGCAAAGAGAATTTAACTAATGTGTCCAAGACCATACAGTTAATAAGTGGTAAAGTCAGGATTCAATCCACCAAGCCTGGCTCCAGGGTCCACGCTCTTAGCCACTGTCTTACAGTGAATTCATGAAAAATGAAGACTGGGTTTCACTCATCCTTGAATCCCCAGTATCTTTAGAACTGGGTATGCTCTAAAGCTACCTGTTACACTAATATTTATGTTAGTACTTTTTAAATATCATAAGATAACTTTTAATAACTTCCTGTGATAATATGTTTAGGTCTTGCTGCCATTATGGTTAAGAAGTTCTTCCTAATATTTACCTTTAATCTCCCTTAATATAGTCAAAACACATTCCCTAGTTCAGACTTCAATGGACACAAAAATGTTTTCATGTCTGCAATTCTTTTCTCTCTAATTGATCATTCCAATAACTAAAGTACATTTTCTTTTCCCCCATCTAAACAAAATTTGAATCAAACTGTTTTTCAAAGTGCTCTTTAATTCACTTTTCCTCCCAACTATCTTCTCTTTTATCTTTTATAGCAAAAATTTTCTATTTCATCTTCTCCTTCTCTCTTAAACCTATTTCAGTAAGACTTTCCCACCACTTCAGAAATTGGATCCAACTAAAGATCACTTTCTCATCATTCATATAATATGACCTATCAATATTAATCAATATAGTTGCTCATTGTTATTTTGATACACCTTCTTCTCTTGAGATCTAATATGCTACACTCTTTTTTCCTTCTCTTACTATTTACTGCTTTATAGATGCTTTTGCTGATCCTGCCTCTTACACCTAAACTCTCATTGTTGAATTCCATTCAGACTCAATTCATTGTTCTCGTCTCCATTGTTAATATATTCTTTTAACCATATCACCTATTCTCATGGCATTAATAAAGTTGTAGGTGCCAATGACTACCAAGTTTATATCTTCAGTCCAAAATTCATTCCTAAACCCTCATATGTATCTTCCAAATGCCTAGTCAAATCTCCTCTTAATATCTATAAGCATCTCACACTTAACATGTTCAAAGTGAATTCCTCATGAGGACTCTGTCCCAAACCTACTACATCCACAATTATTCCCCATTGCAATAAATTTAAAATCCATACTTCCATTTTCTCAAACCAAAAATCTTAATAACATGATTGACTCTTCTTTTTCTTTTTTCCATACTCTATATTCAATCTGTCTGCAAATCCTCTTGGTTGTACTTTCAAAATTTGTCCAAGACAACATCTTCTGCTTCCATTGCAATAATACTCATATTGACAACCAAGATCTGTCACTGAGATTACAATAGCCTCCTAGCTAGTCTGCCTGTTATTCCTCTACCACTCTAAAAACCATTTTCCACATTGTAATGACAGGAGTTATTTGAAAATACAAATCAAATCACATCAACTCTTATGTTGAAAACAATATTTTATCTTATCCAAAATAAAAGTCAAATTCCTTATGATGCCCTTGAAATGGCTCCACATAGACTCCCCTCCACCAAATAGGGAAACAAAAGAAAAAATAAAGACATGATTATATCAAACTAAAAATCTGCACAGTGGAAAAAAAATCTTACTTCAAAATGAAAAGATTCTACTAAATGGGAGAAGATATTTGCATATCACTCATCTAATAAAGGATATATTGAAAATATACAAAGAACTCATCAAACTCAACAATTAAAAATAAACAACCCAATTTTAAAAATGGGCAGAAGATCTAAAGAGACACTTCTCCAAAAAGGACATACATAAGACCAAAAGGCACATCAAAAAAATGTTGGTCATCTCTTGTTATTAGAGAAATGAAGGTAATTATGATCTAGTTGTGTCCAAGAACTGAATATGACCATATTTTAGAAACAATCAGAGCTAATAAAATGCAGTCTTGAATCTAGCATGATTTTTACCTTGATGCCACATTGATGTCATTGTCTCTATCAAAGTTTTTTAAAACATGCTTTATTATTTGGTGGGAGGTGGGTGGAGAGGTAACAGGTGGTAAAGTTTTCTATGTGTGTGTCTTTTCATGTATTGTAGAGTATGACACCTTTGCTTGTCTAAAGGTCCATACTAGTGTTCACTGTTAAGATTTTATAAAAGATCTTTTCAGAGACAACAGTCAGAGCAAAACTTTGTCCAATAATCAGTCACCTCTGTTCACACAGAACTTGGGAGTCAGTAGGGCATCTGGAATTAACAAGGGCTTTGTCATCACTCAGAATTTGATTTGAATGCCCATCTGCATCACTTCATAACGGAATTTTTATTATTTATTTTTTTTTTAAGATTTATTTTTTATTTATACATATAAGCTGGGGTACAGGCCAGAGGCGTGGGGCGGCAAAAGGGTTCACCAGAGACAGAGCGGGTAGCAGAACAGGCAGATCAGAAATACACTGCTGAGGGGAGCAGTGGGCGAGGCAGGAGAGGTCTGCCGCACCATGTGGGATTCTCCCCTGCCGGGCGTTGAACCTGCATCGCGCTGCTGACAGCTCCACAGAGCAACGCTTAACCGCTGCGCCACTGGGGAGGCCCATAACGGAATTTTTATTATCTGTCTGAGGCCAATTCTGGTTTCTTGTTTTCATGGCGTTAAACTCCACAATTTTAATCTCTTTGGTTGAAATCAATGAAGTATTATCAGGAGCTTAACTGATAAAATTTATGTAAAGAACTAAGATGACTTATGTCAACTGCCTACACAGTATTTGAACTTCTACTCATATAGCACCTCTTGACAGTATTTTTCTTCTGAAGTACTCTACTGTATACTAGAGTCCCCAAAGGATAGTAAGTCTGGAGCTACCTCAACTTTGGGGGAGAAAATGAGCCAATCGCTTCACTTCTGTGGATGAAAGGATGAGAGAGTAGGATTTGATCTAATGAAATCAAAGTTACTCTATAGTTGCAAGATTTCATAGTTCTACTCCCTTTAATAGTCCAAAATATATGTTTTTTAAGTTGCAAAGGATAATCTATATTTGGAATGCTGTATTCATTCATATACAGTGCTCATTCATGTATTTTATAATGTTATGGAGTCTAAATATATTTTTTAAATTTATAGTTCCCAAATAAATGAAAAAATTAGGAGGCTTCTTAGTATTCTTCTTGTATTAATTTCTTCCATTCCATGTATCTGAACACAACCATGGGGATGTGTGTATATGCATGTGGCAGTGTGTATAAGTCAGTTTAAGCATTTTAAGGGAAATGTTGTGAGGAAAACACAAATGGTGAAAGCAAAATATTGCTGTTCTTTTATTCCTTTTCAACCTATGATCCCAAGGAAAATCTATCTCTTCATGTATTGGCTTTTAGTTTGCAGCTTACAAGATTCCTGACTCTAATCTCCATCTTGAATTTCTAAACATATAGAGAAGAACCCTCTGGTTATAATACAATTCAAATTAGCTTAAGTCAAATTTTTTGTTCTATGTTATACTAAAAATTATAAGGGTTGATCTGACTTGGTGGCAGGGATTCCACTGACATCTGTACCTGGTCAATCTCTCTCCTCTCCTTTTTTCTTTTCTTCTTTCCTTTCTTTTCTATTACCCCCAGCCTCTCCCCCACCTCATCCTTTTCCTGAGCTGTTCTTGCTGTTGTTGTCATTGTCAGGCAGGCACTCCCTACACAGATCCACATGGAATCAGGGAGAAAGGTAACCCACCTGAACCACATGTTCAGTGAATGCAGAACTAGCAGTTCTCCTTGATGATGTCTAGAGGGAAAAATGTTCATTACTCAAATTCCCTAAATCATTCAATCATAATCATTTTTTAGATGGCTTTGATAAGTTTCAAAGTAAAAATGTTAACTGAACAGTCATGGCTTACTTCCTAAAGTGATAAATATATCCCTTTAGGAAAGAAAACTTAATTTTCACTTAGGCACCTGACCATGAATCTGTTTTCCTTAAGGGCTTGAAATTACAAAGCAAAGAAGCTGCTTCTTCTCTTTTTAAAAAAATCAACACTGTTTGAAATGAAAATGCTTGATAAGGTTTACCTGTGAAATGATCTCAACCCCAAGATAAAATGGCATAAAATAAAAACACATCAGCAATAAAACTTAGCAGGATTTGTGAGTACAGCTATTTGAATTACTTATTATATTTATTATTTTAATTCATTAGTCCATTAGTCATTTAATATTCAATAGCCCTCACTATTTACCTGTCCCTTTGCTAGAACTTGGGAAACATGAATGAATAGGACACAGACTTCGATTTTATGCATTAACAGTATAAAAGGGGAAAAGACAGATTATAACAAAATATGTAAGGTATGATAATAGAAATGGGTATTAGAATCCAAGTTCTTCCTAGAGAGTCAGAATAGCCTACAAAGAGAAGTCATTTGAGATGTATAGGTAAGGTGCTAAGATAGCTATACACAATGGAATATTACTCAGCTATAAAAAATGAAATCATGCCATTTGTGAGGATATGGGTAGATCTTCAGAGGATTATGTTAAATGAAATATGTCAGAAAAAAGGCAAATATTGCATGATTTCATGCATATATGGAATATAAAGAAACAACACAAAACATTAACAAACCCTTAAATTCTTACAATCCAATGTTTTTCACCAGAAGAGAAGGGGTTTGGGGGTAGGTGGAATGAGTAAAGGGCTTCTAATAGATGGTGGTGGATTGTAACTGGACCTTCAGTGGTGAACATAGTGTGATATATAAATTTATTGAAGTATGACTATGTGCCTGAAATATATATAGTACTGTAAACCAATGTTACTTAATTTTTTTAAAATGGAATGCATTGTATATTAAGAAAAATATTTTTTAAGCTGAAAAAGGAAACAGAGTTGGGGGAAAGACACCCCAAAAGATGAAACTATAGGAGAAAAATCACAGAGGAGTGAAAGAGGTTAAATTTGGAGAAAGGATAAGCATATCAGTGGAATACATGATGGATTCTGGAAATAATAAAGGCAGAAAGGAAGAGTTCAGTCAGGTCTGAAGAGTTTAGGTACCAAGGGAAGAACCATATTCCAGTTTGTACTCTTCCCCTCCTCACTACTCTACAGACATGGAACCTCAAGTAAGCATGCATGTGGGACCCGTATAGGTAGCTCATGGGTACTATACTAACAATTAAGTTCCACCATTTTCACACTCCATTCATTTTTCTCAGGATGGGACAGCCAGACAACACAGGAAGGGTTTTGGTATAGCTTCCATCACTACCTCTGGAACATAGGGATCTTAAGAATGGTTGCAGAAAGAGAGCTGTCTTATAGGATGCAAATATGTGGCATTTATTGACCTAGAGAACACATTTGACTCTCATTCAACTAATTTACACTTTTAATGACAAATTTATTAGGGAAAATGCCCTGATTATTCCAATCTTTGATACACTTATATTGTTGGTTCTTGTTTTCCAGCTGCTGAGAGAATCTTCTGTTCCCATGAAATCTATCCTGTACCCCAACTGTCTCTAAAGTGCTTGGAACCCCCAGGATGTCTCAAGCATGCTCATGAACATATAGTCCATGACGTCTACCATCTCCTCCCTCTCCTCCTTGGCCCCGTCTGGTAATATTTGCTGCAGTGTGCTAGAGTGCTCAGAGATGAACCCCTTTAAAGGTTATCATCATCATCTTCATACACCAACTTCTTCTAAAATCCTCAAAATGTAGAAGTTAAAAAGGGTTCTGCTCAAAAAAGTTACTAGTCTTTCCTTCCCAATTGAGAACAATGTATTTGTGTTGCCATTAATCAGTGTTTATGTTTTTTTTAAAATATTGTTTCAATTTTACATCTAGCGCCTCTTTTTTGAGTGGAACCAAAAAGATCAAGAGGGGCTTCCCTGGTGGCGCACTATGAAGCTATCCAGAGCCACTGTAGCACAAGTCGATCCCTGGCCAGGGAGCTTCCCACATGGTGCAGCAGACCTCTCCTGTCTTGCCCACTGCTCCTCTCAGCAGTGTATTTCAGTCGCCACTCTGTCTCTGGTGAATCCTCTCACCCCCCGACAAACACCTCTGGCCTACACCCCAGCTTGTATGCACAAATAAATAAATCCTTAAAAAAAATAAGAGGCAAATTGATACTGCGAGCACCAGACAGAACATGTCTTCTTAGGATGTGGAGAAAAAGGAACTCTCCTACACTGCTGGTGGGATTGCGAACTGGTCCAACCACTATGGAAAGCTGTATGGCGATTCCTCAAACTGCTGAAAATGGAGCTTCCATACAACCCTGAAATACCACTTTTGGGAATCTACCCAAAGGACACAAAAACACTAATCCGAAAGGATGCGTGCACCTGTATGTTCATTGCGGCACTGTTCACAATAGCAAAGGTATGGAAGCAACCCAGATGTCCAAAAATAGATGATTGGATCAAGAAGATGTGGTACATATACACAATGGAATACTATTCAGCATTCAAAGAAGATAAACACATCAATTTGCAGCAACATGGATGGAATTAGAAGGGATCATACTCAGCGAAATAAAATGAAGGGCTGCTTTTGATAGAGGTGAAAACCAGCTCCTTCAGAACTAATGTCTGCATGGGCTAACTCTACAAGACATGACGTGTAGTCACCAAGGTCATCTCATGGTGACATTCAATTCCTTAGAGATAAAGGCAAATGGAAACACACTAAATTAGTCACCTACAAAGGCAGCTCAGCTCCCTCATGCAAGAACACCCTCTCCCCTCCCCTTCCCTATTATGCTGACATGGTAGAGAATACTTCTGCCTTATTCTCCTTCAGTCACCTCCTACCAGCTTCTACCTCTGGCACAGTGGTTGTCTCCTTCCATTGAACTTCTGGATATGTCTTAGAATCAGTAGGAACACATCTAAAATTCCTCTACTGCTGAATACCTGACTATTGTTTACATTATTTCCTCCTCCATGTACTCTGCCCTCTCTTTTACTGAACACACACGCACACACTCAGATGTAAGCTTCTAGAAAAATAAGATTAGGACTTATTTGTATTTTACAAAGCCTTTCATATTGTGTCTTACTAAGTGTTGAAAGAAGGAAGATATTAACATTGGAGAGTAAACATGTGGAATGTGCTTAGTAAACACTTGTGTATTGTTTCCCTAATATTGGATGACAGTATGGGTTTGGAGGGAGAAGCAGAGACACTGGGATACACAGCTTACTGGCTATTACGAAAAACAATTAAGAATCACCATTTAGGTAGCCTTGAATTGGGGGGTTAGAATAGAATATTTGCGGGCCTCCCCGGTGGCGCAGCGGTTAAGCGCTGCGCTGTGGAGCTGTCGGCAGCGGCGACGCGAGTTCGACGCCCGGCCGGGGAGAATCCCACATGGCGCAGCAAACCTCTCCTGCCTCGCCCGCTGCTCCCCTCAGCAGTGTATTTCTGATCTGCCTGTTCTGCTCCCCGCTCTGTCTCTGGTGAGCCCTCTCGCCGCCCCACGCCTCTGGCCTGTACCCCAGCTTGTATGTATATAAAAAAAAAAGAATAGAATATTTGCATTTCTCTATATTTATAAATGATTTAATAAAAAAGGACATTAAATAAACCCAAGAGAATGCGGTTACGAGAGTGGAAAGATCTGCTCTGTTTTTTTACAAATACTCTCTGAGATTCATTCATTAACAGGCTGTGGACTGTGTGACCTGGCTAACTGTAAGCTTATACTTTTCTGTGAAAAATAAAAACAGAAACCTACATAATTTGATGGAGATCAGGTTAAAGAGACCTATTTTTCCTAGCTGACTAAAGTTATAAAATGGGGGGGGGGAGGTTTGCTCAAAAAATAAGGGGTCAGACAAGTTTTCCATTTTTCTACACCAGGGTTAGTTGATAAACAGTATCACAGCATTTATGCTGCAGGTTTCAGCTTCTCTGACAAATGGAAAGAAAACAAATGACTTGTTCATTTGATGTTGATGTATTTATCTTAAGTCAGAATTACCTCAACATTTGAGGATGTCATTCATTTTTCTGGGTTCAAAATAAGTTCTTATGATTTTGTAGAAATCAGACATATTTTCAAATTACTGTTTATCTCCCTACTTCCACACATTATTGATTGTGCTTAGTTTTTCCTCACAGTGCCATCCATCTCAGTCCTGCCTCTAGCACTTTCATAAGCTCTATGGTAAAAGCCCACCCAATTTGACATCACCGCCATTTCCAGAAAATGTGTACTAGTGATTAAGTAGGGTGCTTTGCCAGGCACCACTTCTGAAACCACTCCTCCAGAGATAAGATGAGTAGATTATCTGATTCATCACCCTAGAAAAGGGGTGTGGGATGCAATTTGCAGCGACATGGATGGAATTAGAGGGAATCATACTCAGTGAAATAAGCCAGAAAGAGAAAGAAAAATATCGAATGGTTTCAGTTATAACAGGACTATAGGGAAACCAAATAGGAGAGAGACACTGGGGGTGGTGGTGCGGAGGGGGGGCTGGGGGAGGGGAGGATAAGGGCACAAAATGGAATAGAAAAGAATACAAGGGACCATGGAGATGGATCACGGGTGAATTGGTGGTGGGCTACCCAAGGGGAATACAAAATGTAAAAGACATTAATAACAATAAAAAAAAAAAAGAAAAGGGGTGTGGGATGGGGGATATTTCCTGGAGGTGGGTTTGGAGAGGAACCAGGAGGCTGAAAAAACCTCCAAAATGGCCTCATTATTCTATGAAAACTTTTCCATCTTCCTCTAGAATGTCAATGGGAATTTTTCTCTTTTCTTTTATAGACGCATCTAATCTATGCGGGTTTCCTAAAAATAAAGCAGTTCCTGATACAGGAAGCTTGGGCCTTCAGTATCCTACAGGATACTAGGCCTTTTTTGGAGGACTTGAATGCTTTTTCCAGGTGAAGTCAGGCAATAACTAATCTAGGACTTTTATATTGAGAAAGGAGATGGGAGGGGGGAAACTACAAAAGAAGTTATGTGCTGGCCTCCCTAGTGGCCTGGGGATTAAGTCTCAGCACTACTGCCATGAGGATGGCTTGAGATCAATCCCTGCCAGGGAGCTAAACCACATGGCGCAGCAGACCTCTCCTGTCTCACCTGCTGCCCCCTCAGCAGTGTATTTCAGTAAATCCACCTGTTCTGCTCCCCCCTTGTCTCTGGTGAAACCTCTTACGCCCCACCTCTGGCCTTACCCCAGTTCTACTATGTAAAAATAAATAAATAAATAAAAGTTACATGCAATAATATTGTCAGGTTTATTTTTTTAAAAAATAAAACGAGGACACTAATACCTTCTGAACAGAGAAAGTTAACTCAAATACTCAGAATATAATAAATTACGATAAATCAAAAGATGTTATTTTGAAAGGATTGAGATGAAAGATCAAAAAAAAAAGGACCTAAAAAAGGATTATAATTTGCTTTTTAAATAAACTGATCCAGGCAAAATAATATCAATTGGGATTATAAAAAAGTGGTAATAAAAATTATAAAAATCAAAATGTGATTTCTAGAAAATAGCAATTACAAGATCTCATACTCTTTTATGTGAAAACAGTATTGTTGACTTAATCTACAAACAGATCTTCATTAAAAACACACACACACACACCAAGTTAAAACTGCTTATTCAGTGACGCTGCTCACCAAAGGAATTATTCTTTGACTCTGTTTTTAGTGGGGTGTGGAAAGGTAATTTTCTCCCTTGGCTGGAGGCTTGAGGAGGAGCCAGAGTGAACACCCATGTGTGCACAAAACAATTAGGAAAGATTTATTCTGAATCAGTGGTTCCCATGAACAAGTTGGGATTAATTAATCTGCTGTGATTGAAATTAACTTAAAATGTAGACTTGGGATCAAGCAAACAGGGAAAATGACCAGATCAGGGGCAAATATGTTTAAGTGCTCAGAGAACATTTGGATAAACAGACCAAAATGAACATGAATTAAAACAAAATTGGAATTTTATATTATTAGCCATAATTTTAAAAGAGACAAAAGTTAGTTTTACATTTTCTGTTTCACAAATTTGACTTTCTAAAGGCATAGATAGACATAATTCTAGAAAATCAGATATCTTCAATACTAAGAATTCATAAGTGTTTTTAAAGAGACTTGTTTCAGTTTTCTATTTAGATTGTGCAGTCAATACCTATATGAAATAATGTTCCAGCTTTTACAGAGTTAAAAATTTTGTGTGCAAATGGTCATAGGAACTTCTGTGTATCCACTATTTGCTTAAAAGCTGGGACCTACATAAATTATTATAAATAATTACCTCAAGTGTGCATGGGACATTTGTTTTTAGTTATAAGTAAGAGGTCATATTCTACCCATCAAACTTGTTTGTACAACTGCAAATAGCTTTGGGGGCAAAAGGCACAAGAATTTACAGTGCAATTAATTTCAATTGTTTCCAACCACAGTCCTTTAAAGACTTAGAATAACAATAGAGGTCAGTTCTGTAAAGTTGATCCTAATATAGCATAAGGTTATTTTTCTTGTAACAGCATTTCTCTGCTTTGTCATGAAAATGTTTTGTGCACATATAGTGAAGCTAAAACCTCATGGGATTTTTCTTCTTGAAAAAAAATGCTGGCTTAACTTTGATAATTTTGTGTCTCTCTAAACAGTCATAATTAGACTCTAGAATGACTCTATAGATCTATATAATAAACTGGCAGGAAGAAAAAAATCAGTGTTTTATATTTAAAGTTTGGTAGATAAGTAAAAAGTTACATTTAGACGCCTCTAGGTCCTTTGGAAATCATTGTTGATTTGAGATAAAGAGGCTTCTGCTCTTGTATGCAGCAAATGACACACCACTGAAATAATCCCAGTTTCGTTTTTCTCACCTGAAAAATATGGAGATAGTCACAATCAATAGGCACTTATTTAACTGGAACATTGTTAAATATAATATAAATACCATTTTAGGATGAGTATAATTGAGAAGGTTTTAACTTGGAAGATTAAGTGCAAATGTAAAAACATGGCTGTCTTAACATTCTGCAATTTAACAGAGTTTTGCATTATAATATTTTGGCATTATCTTTGTGATTTTATAATCCATTTTTCCCTTCAATTTTCCAGGAACTATCAAACTATCAAAGGTAAGGTTTACCTTTTCTTAGAGAAGTAACATAACATTAGATACATTTTTTTATTAAAAAAGCTCTTTTAGTGAAGCTGATCAATTTTTTTCATTTAACCCTGGAAACTATATGCTTATCATATCTGTGTATCAATACATATCATGATCATAGAGTATAAACCGTTTTGTATTATAATATTTGTATGTCACTCTGGTATCACATTTTTAAGTGAAGTACTATGTTTTCATATGTTTCATTAAGCTAATATATTTTGGGTGTTTGATGGCTCTCTCCCTTCTATTAGCATTAGCTGTTAATGGAGCAGGCACTCCATTAAAAACTTCATGAATCTCTTTTTGCTGTATCAAATGGTTTCCTTAGGATAAGCTATTCTTAATTTTCTTTTTTCCCCCATACATCGTAGAACTTATAGGCCATTATTAAAATAAAAGGTAGCATTTTATTATTTCTTTTCAATTTTGCCCTCAATATGGAGTATGGAGTATATATTGCTGATTTATACTGTAGGTCCCTAAATGGATGATAGAAAAAAACTATTAAATAAGGGAGAAAGCTTATATAAATAGAAAAACTATGCTATAGATTTCTTTGTTATTCTTGAAATACAGTGTTCTCAAAAGTATTGTGTAATTTATTAAACCAGTAACATGGCTTTGCTGGGTCAGTTTTACCACATCATCATCATTGAAAATATTTTGACTACCTTATAGGTGTAATATGTCATCTCAAGTTTATTATAATTTTAATTTCTATATAAGCAAAGATAAGTATTTTCTAAGTGCTTTGGATACTAATTATAAAACATCTACTTATCCATTATTTATTTATTCATCTTTACATCTTTTCAACATTTGTTATTTGAAGTATATTTATGTATATATTTCTTCTTTTTAACCTAAAATATTTTTGGTTAATGATCTCACATGAAATAACACCATTAAAAGTGATTTGAAATTTGACCTAGTTTAGATACAAGAAAATTTAATGATCCTTTAGCAAACTACTGACAGAATGTTGAAAGCAATTCAATTGGAGATCACAACATTTTCATATTAAATCAACTGCACAGAATGAAAAATGTCAAACTTTAGACTGAGTTCCCACACTTTGGTTATGCTGACCGAGAAGTACTGCTTCCTTGAGTGTACTCTGCATGTCCATCATCATCCACTTCTATGCTGATTCACTTTCTCATCCATCAGACGCCTCCACTATAGGATAGGGCTATCGGATGCATACCTGACATGACCTAAATTTCTGCATTCGCTTAATATCAGCTGACTTACAAGGACTTTTCACTCTCAGGGTTTTAGTAACAAAACACGCTTCATTCCTGCAATGAATTTAGAATCTGTATTGGTCCCTTTGCATGAAATTCCATTCCTTTTAATTTTCCCCTTCAAAGTACTAATTTTAAAAATCCACTTCATTTGATGTCATTTCCATAAGATTCCCAATTTTCATAGTCAGATTTCATCTCTCCCACCTGCATATCTCAGAAAACTTTGTTTTTAGTACTGTTTTAAAAGACATATATTTTACCTTTTGTTATATTCATAGATTGGTGCAGTGGCTAAAAGTGTACTCACGAATTAGCTATCTTGGGTTTGAACCCCATCTTGGTATTTCTGCTACCTTGGAAAATTGTCTGCATCTTTCCAAGTTTATGACTTTACACCTTTGCAAATTTCCTCCATTATAGCAGGAGTACAATAATAGAATCTACTCCTATGTTTGTTGTAAGGAACAAATGAGATATATGTGTGAAGTTCACACAGAAATATTCAAAGAATGTTGCTATGGTTATCTTTCCCCATAGCTTGTTAGTTTACTAATCTTTCCATCCCTGATAATTATCAAAGTAAATACCATATAGTACTAATTTAATGAATAATATTTTAATGTAGAACAAGTTTTCCAGTGAGTCCATTTTCAGTTTTGGAAAAAAAGAATTCTGGATTAATCTGTTAAATGGTAGGTAATTAGACTGACTAAAAGGAAAATTACCAGGAAAAAGGCAAAATTACTCGAAACTTTACATGTCCTTGAAATTATAAATTTATTCAATGTGATTAAATTGAAGAATTGACCCCTTACTTAATTTTATTTATTTATTTATTTTTTAAATATTTATTTATTTATGCAAGCTGAGGTACAGGCCAGAGGCGTGGGGCGGCCAGAGGGTTCACCAGAGACAGAGTGGGGAGCAGAACAGGCAGATGGATGGAAATACACTGCTGAGGAAGCAGAGGGCGAGGCAGGAGAGGTCTGCCATGTCATGTGGGAATCTCCCCAGCTGGGCATCGAACTTGTGTCGCTGCTCCTCAGCACAGCGCTTAACCGCTGCACCACCAGAGAGGCCCCCTCCTTACCTAATTTTAAAGATTTTTTTGATGGGTAGTGGTAAACTGGCTCACTGGGTAGATTTTTTTAAAAAAATCAATGTATCTTCAGTTGTCAGAAAGATGTTCCACGCTGAAGTATGTGAGATATGGCATATAAGAACTGAATCACTTACAAATGGAATTATCAAGATCGGGATCTGAGATTCCTCAGCTGCTGTTAGAGTACAACTCTAACCTCCTGTGGCCACCCAACAGAAGGCTAAAACAAAAAGTTGGAAATTATGAGTGTCGTCTGAAAAAGCAATTGGAACCCTTATGTATTGAACTGGTATGTAAATTGTTAGAAATACTTTGGACTTTTTGGGGGCAGTATGTACTAAAGCATAAACGTGTGCATGCCCGAGGGTGTAGCAATTCCACTTCCTTGATACAGAACTATTTAAAATAAATTAATATATGCACTGAAAGAATTGAGGATATTTCTAGGAGTACTATTTCTTACTATCCAAACTAGAAACTGCTCAAATGTCCATCAAGACATAATATATTGCAGTCTGTTCATGTACTGGAATACTATATAGCAATGAGATTAACCAATCCATAACTACTTCCAAATAAATGGATGACTCATACTAACATAACTTTGGGTGGAGAAGTCAAATACTGAAAGGCTCATATAAGTTTATTTCAACTCTTTAAAATAAATACACAAAACTTAAAAGACAAAAAATAAACAAAATTGTGCTGATAGAATTCAGGCTAGTGGTTACCTTTGAAGTTGGTGATGGAGGGTCTTCTGACAAGACTCTTTATCATGATTAGTGAACTAGTTACTAAGATGTGGTCATCTGATAAAAAATTTGTGCCTATGATGGGTGTACTTTTCCTAGGTACCATAAGTACACCTTATTTATATTTTATGTTAATTTAAAGAGTAATTAGACCCTCCCTATGAGTCTAGACAGAACTTTTTTTTTTAATTTTAATTTTATTGCGGCAACATTGGTTTACAACACTACATATGATTCAGAGATGTAGGCTCAATCACACCTCTTCAGATGTATGTCACCTCACCACACCCACTGCCGGGCACCCATAGTCGTCCACCAGAGTCCCTTGTGCTCCCTTTTCCCCTCTGCTTTCACTTCTCCTTTCTCCCTCTTCTTTCCACTCCCTTAGTCTACAAATAGATTTGTAAGGTTTGTCATTGATTTGGTTAGATGGAATTTTTTATAAATTTTCTTTTATAAAGAAGTTTTTGAATTCCTTTTGAACTCTGAACGAAAACAGACTTCTAGAGTTTGAAAAAAAATAACCTTTTTCTTACTTTCGGTGTTCTGACTCATCCACAGGACACGCTGGTTATAAGCATGGTGTTTCTCCACCCTATTTAAAGACTTGAGGGCCTTTATGTAAGTGGTATTCTTCCTACACCAATGGAATATACAAAAAGGTCAAGCATCCTGGTCTTTATAAGAAATAACTGCTGTTCACAATTATCTAGAAACTAAGAGTTTTTATTATATTCTTCTGTACTCATTTCCTTGTACTGGAAGTCCACAGAGGAAAGTCAGTATTCTAATGGCAGATCTGAAGTTGGGTGGAGGCTATGAATACCACACCTTTTGTGTGACTACCCTTTTCTACCCAAGGGCAAAGGAGGTGATGCGAACACTTAAGGTGACTCTCCCCTGCTTCTCCTTCCTTTGCTCACTTTTGTGAAAAGCTTTATATATGCCTTTATTTTACAGAAGGAATCAGGAAATCAGTATTGTGTCTCAAATGCAAAGTACCTAAAATTTTTAAGGTAGCTTATGTGAAATAATAACATAAACCACTGCTTGCTAACTTTGCTTATTATTGTGTGACTTCAGTTAAGCATCAGAAATAAGCTTGAGGCTCTCCACAATTCACTTATTATTACATTACATGGGGTTATGAGGAATTTTAAATACAATTAGTGTCTCTATTTTCAATAATAATTAATTTTTGTATTTGTTCCCCTATCATGTATGATGTGAAACTCATCTTGTGAGAATCAGGTTTTTCACTCTACTTGATTAATGGCAAAACTGACTTTTGCACAATAGTTGCTGGTTTTTCCTTTGTCTCAGACGTCTAGATTTTCTCCACTTGGCAGATGACTTCAGCTCAGACCTTCTTTCTATTCATGGCAAAGTCTTACTGCTTCTTCCCCTAAATTACTTTTTAAATTTACTTTCTCTGTACTACTTTGATCAACAAGAATTTCTTTTGTCTGTGATCTACTCTCTCTCTCACACCCTCCCTCCCATCTTCTCTCTCTTTTCATTCCCAAACATTATAATTTTGATTGTCTTTTTTTGCCTTTGTCCATGTCCTTTAATTTTCCCTCCAAGTCTATTATTAATTACTTATATGAATACTTTCATTTCTTATACTTCAACTTTCATTTTTCTCATTTTTTTCAAGGTCCCACACTATAATTAATCATGCTTATTTCTCCTTTTTTATATTTCTGTCCTTCTTGTATAACTCATGTTTTAGTGATTCCCTTTTTAAACAAACAACTCTTCTCTTAAATTTTTCTTTCTGCAAGTCTTACTTAGAAAAGTATAGAACGAAGGAACCGGTTTTTCTCTTGTCACTTCTTCTGTATCTAAAACAAGATTGCTGCATGGAACAAGTTTAGCTTGTTCAATAAATGGTACTGGGAAAACTGGACTGCTGCGTGCAAAAAAATGAAGCTAGACTGCTACCTCATACCATGCACAAAAACCAACTCAAAATGGATAAAAGACCTGGATGTAAGACCTGAAACCATGAAAGTTATAGAAGAAAATATAGGCAAAACTCTACACGACATACATCTCAGCAAAATCTTTAAAGACACATCCCAAACAGCGAAGGAAGTCAAGGAAAAGATTAAACAGCTGGGACTACATCCAACTAAAAAGCTTCTGGACAGCAAAAGGGATATTAATCAGAACAGACACCCTACTAATTGGGAGAAAATCTTTGCATACAATACAACCGATAAAGGACTGGTAACAAAAATCTGCAAGGAGCTCACACAACTCAACCAAAACAAAGTGAACAATCCAGTCAAAAAATGGGCAGAAGAGCTAAAAAGACTCTTCTCCAAAGAAGAAAAGCAAATGGCCAACAGGTATATGAAAAAATGTTCAACATCACTTATAATCTGGGAAATGAAAATCAAAACCACAGTGAGATACCACTTCATGTCAGTGAGAATGGCACACATTAAAAAAACAGGCAAAACAAATGCTGGCAAAGATGTGGGGGATAAGGAACTCTCCTACACTGCTGGTGGGAATGCAAACTGGTCCAACCACTATGGAAAGCCGTATGGTGTTTCCTCAAACTGCTTAAAATGGAGCTTCCATACGACTCGGCAATACCACTTTTGGGAATCTACCCAAAGGACACAAAAACATTAATCCAAAAGGATACATACACCGTATGTTTATTGCAGCACTATTTACAATAGTGAAGGTATGGAAACAACCCAGATGCCCAAAAATAGATGACTAGATCAAGAAAATGTCATACATATATGCAATGGAATACTATTCAGCATTCAAAAAAGATAAACACATGGAATTCGCAGCAACATGGATGGAGCTAGAAGGGATCATGCTCACAGAGACAAGCCAAAAGGAAAAATAAAAATATTGAATGGTCTCATTTATAACAGAAATATAGGGGAACCAAATAAAAGAGTGACAATCAAGGAGAGAGGGGGGAGGATTGGGGCTCAGAATGGGGGAGAGGGGAGCACAGGGGACTGTGGTGATGGTCCACGGGTGAATTGGTGGTGGGAAACCTATGGGGAATACACAGTAATGTAAAAGAAATAAATAATAATAATAATAATAAAGATACTCATCAAACAAAAAAAATAAAACAAGATTGCTGGGTATAATCTATAATAATAACTGAGGAATTTAGGCCAACTCTTTTTAGAATTTTTACCTTGCATTTTTAACTTTAACCCAAATATATAAACAGATTTATGTGTATGTTGGAAAATTTGGTTTTCAATTTATAAGTAAACTGTATTGGCTTTTCCTAGTCCCTATTTTCTATTTTTCTGTACTCAGTAATATCTGGGTTAAGTTATCACTCACCATCACATGGTTGCCCATCATCACCCGGAATCTGTGCTGTAGCTGTTTCTGTGACTTTAAGTCCCAATCATGCTGTTCTTTCCCAACCTTTGGAAAGTACCCCAGGAAAATCCCTAATATTCACCAGACTCACAGAATCAGAAACCGAATAGAGAAGGAAAAAAGATTTATAAAGAAAATAAATGGATGGAAGAATAATGCCATGCAGAAGAATAAAGCTAAGAAATGGAATGAAGGAAGATATGAAAGAAGAAAACTGGCTGGGAAAAGTCTAAAGAAAAAAATGGTTGTGATTGCATTGTCAGTCTTCTACGGACTTTTTGCTAATCCTCATGGTCATATAGGGGCTAGTTGGTTTGCATGCTACCATTACAAAGCAGCACCATGTTTCATGCATATATCTGTGACAGAAGACTTCATTTTTCTAACAAACATTTAAATACATAGCAACTTAGGGCCTCCCTGGTGGTGCAGGGGTTAAAGTCTCTGCATTATCAAGCTATTGGCAGCCACTGCAGCATAAGTTTGATCCCTGGCCAGGGAGCTAACCCACATAGGATGCAGCAGACCTCTCCTGTCTTGCCCCCCTGCTCCCCTCAACAGTGTATTTCAGTCAGTATTTTGCCTGTTCTGCTCCCCACTGTGTTTCTGGTGTAACCTCTCACCCCTGCACCTCTGGCCTACACCCCAGTTCTTGTATGCATAAATAAATAATGATAAATCTTTAGAAAAGTATAGCAACTTAATCTAATATGCATGATGAATAGTTGTTAGAATTTAAATTGTAGGTTACTGACAAACGCTGTAGAATTTAGACATATATCCACATTTTTAGACATGGAATGACAAATGGGGAAATGAAAATCAGCCAATAAATAATTATAAAGGGACAAAAACATTTATTTCAAAGGAAAAATACCTAGAATCAGAGGATCTCTGCTGATGAATGATGTGGTGAAGGATTAATGACTGCTTTTGCCATGAAAATGTCAGTTCCCTTTTCAGGATCTGTATGGATGTGGGAGAATTTAGGTACAACCTGATTGAAGATGGATGAAAAGATCTGGGGATTATATAATTCTTCCTAATGAACCATCTGTTTCAGATGTTCCCACAGGCTAACACTTCCCTTGAGGGAACCTTGATATCTGATGGAGGATTTAATAAATGGTAGTGAGCATCCAGGCCACGATAATAAACTGTGACTTAGAAGACTCCCTAATCACAAAGGTCTGGAAACTTGTCTTTTAATGATAATGATATCAACCATAACCAACTGCATGGAGCATTGTAACTTCAAAAGTATATCAGCAAATATTTTATTGGCTGATAAGAAAATGATGGGTTTTCACTTAAAATGTGAACTGATTTATTCAAGCACTTTAAAACCCAATGTTTAAATTAGAATTTATTTCTTGATTTATGGGACCATTCTTAATTCTGACAATCATGGTCATACTATTCCTCATGGCTATTTTCTCATATTCTAAGAAATGTAGAGAAAGAACTAGTACTGAGATTATTTTTCTCTGATTAAAAAATCACTCAAAATTGGAAATGGAATATTGAAATATATCTCTGTCACCTTGTCACTTTGTTAACATTTGTTAATGTTAACAAATAAGAAAAGTAATGAATCAAAGAGCAGAAATTTTTATAGATATAAAAGGCCCTGACAAAGATACGTGTATTGAGTATTGAATATATTTGTAAGCATAAACTATTCTTTAACTAGAAATCCTTTAGAAAGCACTTAATTATTACAGTTACAGTTGTTTATACAATTGACAGTAGTTTATAATGTTTTTAGCCATTTTAATCAAGAAATATAATAATATTTCATAAAAACGAATAGCTTGCTGCAAAGATTGAGGACAGATTTGCTTAGGATGCTGCCACCTTCAGGAAGTTTTACCTTATGATGATGTGTATCTATCATATTGGCGTATACATTTCTGTTTAGGGAGGATTAAAAAGTCTCTTCACTCAAATGGTGATTTTCTTTTACTTCATACTGGAGAGTTGAATACTACCATTGATATTAAAAAATTCTATTTTGAAAAACATTTGAAGTGGGTTATGTTATCTCATTGAGAAACAAAGTATCAGTTTTATTACAAGGTATAATATGAATTTTATATACTTTAAAAATTATCCCTGGATTTAATAAAATACATACCATTACAACTCCTTTTATAAATACCTAAATAATATTTCTGCTTAATAGAGATTGTATGATAAAACAATTTATAATTTCTTATGCCTTTATTTCTGTTGTTATTAATATAGTTATGCTTCATTAATTCCATGAGAAGTATGGAAGAATATCATGCATTTATTTTTAAAATCAGCTTTCTTTTATTATTGGGTTGAAAAGCTACTGGTATCTGAAGTTTGTTCCAGTCATAATTCGTTAGAAATATAAATCTACCTAGAGCTAAGGATTTAAAACATTTTGTAATTGCTAATAAATTCCTCAAATGTCCTCAATGTTCACCATGCCCTGAGATTAAATTACAGATAAATACTAATTAAAAAGTATTTTAAAATATTCTGTGTACATTAATGTTTATATTTTTGTTTTTATGAAAGCAATATTCTTCCAAAAACACATGCCTATGGAAGGGGTATTAGTAGTTTTTTCTTTTTTTTTTTAACAAAAGATAACAAGTGTTTCATTTGTGTCAGGGCATTTATAACATCTTTATTCTTTAACTGAAATTACACACTAATGACTTAAAGTTAATCATTTATAATCTACTTCTAAACCCCTACTTTCCCTTTAAGTAACTTCTGCTCAATATAGTATCTGTAGAGATCACATACATAGATACATACATCAACACATATATGTTACTCACACACATACATACATACACGTGCATATATATTTTGTTTGGTTTTAATTCTATGAAAGTGGGATCATATTAACAAAATACCTGGAATTTGATTGATCATTTAACAATATACACACTCAGGTTATTATGTATAGGTCAATTAATCCTTATTAATGACTGCACAATATTTCATATTGTTAAAGTACGTTACGGGTCCAATACGACTGAGGCATAATTCGATGCAATCAGCAAAGCGGTGGTTTATTGCTAGCTCGAGCTAGGGTCCCAAATAGCCTGAAGCACCGACGCAGCGGTCTAGTCGGCTAAATGGAGACGCCCAGCACAGAGTTGGTGCAGCTTATAAAGGCAGTTACAGATACAAAGGAATT
>PVIJ01017903.1:9483-28083 GCA_004024925.1 Scalopus aquaticus | reverse complement strand
CCCCACTCACATATCCAAACCCCCCTCCTATAAGAGGCTACCTCTTGGTCATCCCGTAGGTCTAGAGGTGTGTATACCTGCAACATGGTCTACACTGGGAATTAGGACTGCTCAGGCCCTAGAAGTAGAGACCAAAAGGATTTCCAGGGTCCTGAGTTTCCAGAGTATGATCTAGAAACAAAAGTTGGGGGAGGAGGGAGGCAGGCTCCATATCTTCTTGATATCACAAACTTCCCACCCTTTAGAGAGGTAAAACTATGGAAGGGCCAGAGAGGGGACCTCTAAAGCATGAAACACACACAGTACAGAGACCTCAGTTGGCCAGAACTAAGGGTGATGCTATATATTAGTAAAACAAAATGAACGTTCACTATATTTAACAGTAATAATATCTTGCAGGGATAAATGAAACATGATAGAATAAAAATATGACAACTCTCTATATATGAAATACAAAATAAAGAATATATCAATTGGGAGATAAGAAAATGAAATTAAAAAATAAAAGTTTTCAAGGTCCTTGTGTTTTGACAGAATACAAACAGAAAAAAACAAATTCACAGTCTTATTGAGAGATACTCACACATGTCTATCAGTAATTGATAAATTCAAATAAAGTCATTAAGGATATAGAATATTCCAATGACACATTTAACCAACTTGACTTAAAGACCGTATAAGAACCCCCCATTCAACAATTATAGAGTACACAATCTTTTCAAGTGTGCATGGAATATTTATGAAAACCAAGTAGGCCATAAAAGTCTGAAAAATGTTTTACAGAATTGAGAGAAAGGAAATGGGCATGTTCTCTGGCCTCAACACAATGAAACTGTGATAACAAAAAGTTAAATTTTTTTTCATAAGTAATTTATGAGTCAAAGAAGAAGCCATAACATGTAATAGAAAATATTTGACATGATCAATAATAAAAAACACTATCAAAACATATGGGCTAGAGCAAAGATCTTTAGAATGAAATTGAGATCTTAAATGTACATGTTAGAAAAACATGTACATTAATGAGTTATACTCTTCAAAAAGTTTGAAAAAGAATTGCAAAATAAACTCAATAAAAAAGAAAATAATAAAAACAAAAGTATAAAATAATGATACAGAAAAAAGACATAAAATAAAAATTATTAACAAAACCAAGGGGTTCTTTGGTAAGAGAATTCTGGCAAAATCAAGAGGCAGGGTACAGGGAGAGAGGGAGGGGAAAGAAGAGAGGCTGATCGAATGTGAACAAAGAACCAATAGAGGGCCTCCCTGGTGACGCAGCGGTTAAGCGCTGCGCTGTGGAGCTGTCGGCAGCAGCGATGCCCTGCCAGGGAGAATCCGACATGGTGCGGCAGACCTCTCCTGCCTCACCCGCTGCTCCCCCCAGCAGTGTATTTCTGATCTGCCTGTTCTGCTCTCCGCTCTGTCTCTGGTGAACCCTCTCGCCGCCCCACACCTCTGGTCTGTACCCCAGCTTGTATGTATAAATAAATAAATCTTTAAAAAAAAAAGAACCAATAGAAAGAATATAAAAAGCAACATAACTGAAGATGCTAGATGCTATAAATATAAAAAAGGTAAAAGGATCTTAGGGACAACTTTATTCAATAATTTTTAAAAATCTAAATAAAATGAACATATCCCTAGGGGAAAAAGTATATCTTAGCAAGAAGAAATAATAACTGAATGGAAAACAGAAAAAATGGTAGAGAAATTTAGAGATGTATAGCTATTAAAAGTCTAAAAATCTTTCCCACTAAGAAAACTCCAGGCCCAGATGTTTTCATGGGTGATTCTACAAAAAATTTCAAGAATGAGAATTCCAATCTCACAAGAACTCAAAGAATAAAGAAAAAGAGGACAGCATAACTCATTTTCACCAGCCTACCATAACTGTGGTGCCAAGGAAAGGCCTCACATTTTTACCTATTTTATAAATTAAATAAGACTATTTACAGAGTTTTCTGGAATGCTCACAGAGATGTCTGGCAACAATTTCAAGTCTTTTATAAGTTGAGGTAATTTGAACAAAAATATAGGACAAAAGGAACCATTCTGAATTTCAGCAACAACATTTTTTAAAGATAGAGTCACCAAGGGGCCTCCCTGGTGGCGCAGTGGTTGAGCGCTGTGCTGTGGAGCTGTTGGCAGCGAGTTCGATGCCCAGCCGGGGAGAATCCCACATCGCGCAGCAGACCTCTCCTGCCTCGCCCGCTGCTCCCCTCAGCAGTGTATTTCTGATCTGCCTGCTCTGCTCCCCACTCTGTCTCTGGTGAACCCTCTCGCCGCCCCACGTCTCTGGCCTGTACCCCAGCTTGTATTTATAAATAAATAAATCTTTAAAAAAAAAAAAGAGTCACCAAGAACTACAGCCAGCAATGGTGTAGTAAGAGAAATGGCATCCCCTATGCCCCAAAATACCATGTCCTGAAGATGACAGAAACTGGGTTAACTGCTAAGTGCTGAATATGAACTCTAAAGCGGCAGCCCTGTGTATCATTTGTCAGGGGTGAACTATGATTGGAATATGAAGTTTCCACATCTCTAGAATCAAATGGCAGGAAAACCGTTTGGTCTTCACAGTGCAAAATCATTTTCTTAATAAGTATTAAGTGCTTTCTAATGCAGGAAAAAAGCTTTATTCAATAAAACAAGTTAATCAATATCTGATGTGTAACATTACAAATAAATTATGCACTTACAGTGAACATACACTCAGAAAACCTTGTGAAAGGTGTTGAATTTTTCCACTCCCTCACTCATCTCTAAATTTCTCTACCATCCTCATTGCCCATGTGTTGAATTACCAGAGGCAAGTGGAAGCCTATTTCCTCTCTTTCGTCACTCTTCAGGCTTCCCCCTCAAGCCTCGTATTATACTCAGTACAGATGAGCAAGCAGAAGAGCATAGCGCCCAAGGGCGTGCATGGTCGCCCCACTCATCTGCCTTCCAGTCCAAGCTCCACCACTTACAGTGTAACCTTGACCTCTTCCTTAACCTCTCTGGACCTTAAACTCTGCATCTGAGAATAATGACAAGGCCTACCTCACATGGGTCTGTTGGCATGAAGTTATAAAATCAAGGTCTTAGTATAGTCAGGAAGTGTTAGCAATTATTGCAAGTATAATTAGAAAGCAAGTTTATAGCAATTACGTGCTAAATGTAAATCAATTCCAGAATTATTTCCTGCATCCATTCATCTAGTTTACAAACATTTATTGGGATTCTATTACATTCAAGGTATTCTTCTTGGGACTCAGATACTACAGTAAGGGACACATACCCTTCCTGCCCTCGGGATCTTAAAGCCACTACTTAGATTCATGAATTTTTTTTTAAACTTAAGAGACACATTCTCTTTGTGGTCCACCAGACTCAACTTGGTCTGAAAACAAAAACAAAGCACCAGAACACAGTATCCTCTCCTATGCAGACTTGGGCTCTGCCTCACCCCCGCCCCCACAGCACGCAACCCCACCCACAGCAGGCACTCAAATAAGATGTTTTAATTGATTTGGTCCAGAATTTGTTGTTGCACAATAATTCTGTCAATATGTAGAGGAAACAGGAGATTCTCCTTAAAAGCACCCTCAGGGGCTCTACACTGCAGGACTGGGGGCAGTGAGGTGGCAGAGGCACATGGTTTGTTTCATCAGGAGATTATACTTTAAAGAAAGTGAGCTACCAGGGAAAGTGAACCACCCACCAATAATTCTGTGCCCTTTCTTGCTTCTGTCCTCACACCGTGACAATCCTGTTTCAAGTCCCAGCGTGGTTATTTTCGGACTGTGTGACTCTGCTCAGCTATTTTGGTTTTGTTTATGATAATAACCTATAAATGTCTATTACAATAACTATGTGTGCTATTTATTATCTAGGTTATAATAGGATAACTTTATTTTAATTACAATAAACATTTGCTCTGTTTACAAGAACTCCACTACTTATACCAATAAAGACCCAGAAATAACCACTATTATGAGTCTCAAAGGAAACAGGAAGTGTAAATGTCAGTAGTGGCTTCGGAATCTCTATGTAGATGGCGAGTGGGAGCAGAACTCAGATGAGGCGGAGCCTCTGGAAGCTGCATGTGTACAACACTGCAGAGAAAACCCCTGCAAGGGTTCATTTGAAAACGCAAGAACTGCTGAAGATAGGGAATACAGTTCAGGGAGAAGAAAAGGGGAAAACAGTGAAACAAAATCCCAAAGAGTTGTATATAAATGGCCATTCTCCTTCCCCAGATTTTCCTACACCACATAAGTTCAAATCTGTACCCATTCCCAAAAGTTATTCCAAAACAAGAAGAAATGGATTATCAAGAATCCCCAAGGAAAAGAAGATGTCTGAATAAGGCATCGAGTGAGAGTGAGGAGTTAAAAGTAAAACAAACCAACAAAAGAATAAAGGAGTGATGGGGACAGGGACTGGAATGAAGGGAAGTAATCTGAAAGAAAGAGGAAAAAGTCAAACATGTTTATTATTTGATCACATAGAAATAGTCTCACCTGACAGGAGGTTCAGAAGATAGAGAAACTGCAAATCTGAAAATGAAAGAAAAAGAAAATTAGCTCAATGGAAAGTGGGGCTTCTTGGCACCACAATGCTTCATTACTAGAGTCAGACCTGCAAGTGATACCCCTGCTGTCCACCAAGGCTTGAACTTGGCAGCAGAATTATAAAGGAAACAGAGGAAGCAAGCCCTGCTCATAAGGAACTTATTATAAACTGTAAGACAAGCCCAAAGGCAGCTTGGGGCTGCCTTGTTCACATTCTAGTAGCATCGTGTGACTGCTCAGTCTCAGGCTTCATTAACAGGATCACAGGGGCCCTGGACAATGAAGAAATCAGGCCTGAGGAGGGGTGGCCCTTCTAGGTCATGCTTTGTTAGCTATTTCTTCATGTTTTTGTGACTTAGCTTCCCCAGGGCCTAAAGTCCTTGATGTCAGGACTGGGCCATCTATGTCCCTTGTACTCCCAAAGCCAGAGGCACCATTCTTTCTCCATAGGGGCTAAGTAAGTAATTCCCTATTGATGGCTAAGTTTGTCTCAGAGTGGAAAGGAGTAAGCAGAAGCCTTGGTGATAGCATGAGTGGGAGGCAGGCAGATCCACGCTGGGGAAGGAAAGGGTGTGCCCACGCAAGGCAGAGAGCACTGTTGACAACTTGATTCGCATCTCTCAGAACATTCCATCGTGCCTTACTTCAAAACTAAAACATTGGTACAGCTATTTACTCAAGGATGACAGTCACTCCACACAACTGTATTCCCTTGAGTAAAATAGAGACATAATGATTTTCAAGTCGAGATTGCAAGAGGAAACAATCTACAGGGTGATCTTGGAACCACCCGATCGCCTGGGTTCAGTCAACAGACTGTTAAGACATGTTCAGTGCTCAAGAAGGAATCCAGAATATGATTTCAAAGAAATAAGAAGTCATGGTGAATCCCAATATCTCCTTTAATAGGAGAAAAAGGATTAGTTGTTAATAATTAAAGTCCGATATGTCAGAAAAACTTCATTAAGCAGTGTTTAAAGCAGAAAAATGAAGGTCAAGCATGTCTTCCTGTCCTAAGATGAAGAAATTACAACCACATGTCCCAACACTCAACATGGAATGAATGTAGGATTAACAACTGAAAAACATTAAAATAATCAAGGAAACAAATCGATTGTGACTTGGATATGGAAATAATTTCATTTAAAATTTGTGCAAATGAGGATTTACTACATAGGGATTTTTTGTGAAATTTCACAACTCAGGCACATTGCCGCTTCCAAAACCTTATTGATAACTACAATAAAGCACTCTTAGGGGTTCCTGGTAATCCAGTTTACTAATAAACAACATGAGGCTCTTTGCTTCTTTGGAACACCTTCAGGTAGAAAAATAGGGCAAGGAATAATGAAATTTGTTCTGCTCACTGGATGAAAAAATATAAAAACCCAATAATATCCAAAGCTAGAGAGCACGTGGGGAAATGAACACTTGCATACACCTTTGGTGGAAACATAAACTTTGAAAGAATAGTTTAGCTATGTTTTGAAATTTTATTTTATTTTAAAAAATCAACTATATATTTTTTATCTGTTTAATTTTATTTTTGCATAGAAG
The DNA here is from genome assembly GCA_004024925.1 of Scalopus aquaticus. NCBI lineage: Eukaryota > Metazoa > Chordata > Mammalia > Eulipotyphla > Talpidae > Scalopus > Scalopus aquaticus. The sequence goes on along the minus strand of PVIJ01017903.1, from coordinate 21,967 downwards.
AACTGGGATGTAGGCCAGAGGTAGGAGTAAGAGGGGGTAAGAGGATTCACCAGAGACGGAGTGGGAAGCAGAGCAGGCAGATTTACTGAAATACACTGCTAAGGGGAGCAGCGGGTGAGACAGACAAGGTCTGTTGTGCCACCTGTGGGTCAGCTCCCTGGCAGGGGATCAAACTCAGGCCGCATTCATGATAGCTTGATAGCACTGACACTTAACCCCTAGGCCACCAGGGAAGCCCTCTTTTGAAATTTTAAATGTGCATAGCTTTAGATCCAGAAATTTTAATTCCATAGATTATCCTTATGGAAATACTAATGCATGTACATTTCAGCTTGGGGGTGGGAAGCCTCCGTATCCATCAGTAGATGAATATTTAATATTATGGACTATAGTGCAATGCTTGAAAATGAAAATGATCTATAGGTATCAGGTGACAATAATAAAGTTTCTTAATAGTATATATCCTAGGACATATTAATAAACGAACAAAGTTAAACATATATTGCATGTATGCTTATTTATACAGTGCCAAGTGTGAACGCATACAAAAAACCTGGAAGGAAACCCACCAAGTTCCACGGACAAGAGGGAAAAAGATGGGGATAGGATGAAGCCAAATTTTACTCCGTAGAACAGAGATGTATATTCATGTACCACTTACACAATTACAGTAACTATATTTCTTCTAGCAAAGAAAAACAAAACAGAAGGTGGGGCAAGACATCGGGTTCTTCAAACGGAGCTCTTAAATCAAGCTCAGAGGGAGTCTAACTGTGAGGCAGTGCTATCACTCACTCAGCTGAACTCATCTCCCCAACTCTGCTCTAACCCAATTAGAAAGCCCCCATTGAGAACACAAAGACTTCTGGTCTGGGAGCCAAGAAGCCAACTTCTCAGCAGGGGAGCAGGAACTCACTTGAGCAAGTTGTGGAAAATAAAGTCAAAGCAATGATGTGCAAAGGCCTGATGGACAGAGGCCTAAACTTAAGAACTGCATCTCCTTCAGTATTCAGATCCCTCCTTGCCCCTCTGACCGCCACACACCCACTATCCTTTATCTCCTAGAAAACTAAAGGGGAGTCAGGATTCTCCCAGCACCAGCATTCCAGTAACAAAACACGGTGACTGCCAATGTTTGGACCTCTTACATCATTGAAAGGAAAGGGCAAGTCACAAAAGGAACCATGTCGACTTATGTAAGACATGGCACGGAACAGAGAAGCTTCTCAGAGAAGAACAGCAAACTCACCAATTGCTAGGATTAACTGAAACCTCCCACAGCTGCAGACTGCCCCAAATCATGACATCAGGAAGACTGGAAATGGCTCCAACTTCCTCCATCAAGCTGGCCAAAACCCAGGGTAATACTAGTGTGACTAGGAAAAAGCAGGGGCAAGCAGATGGTACAAGTAGCTTGGGTGGGAAGGAAACTGTTTCTGTGCAGACTTAGAGCTCTGCTCCAGTGCAAAGGAAGCTCCCCGAAAAGCTGCAGCCAGGAATCCAAAATGTGCGGTAGGCTGCTCAGAGGCTCTGGGTGCGGGGGCCCAAGCATCCTGGGTTAATCAGCAAAACAGTGGACAGAGAGTACAGGTAGCAGCAGTCCTGGCTGATGCTGGTCCGAGGATCAAGCCAACAAACAAAATCCAGAAATAAAAATAAATATTCCTGGTGACGTGCACCCCGCAGTGCTCAGGACTCCAGCAGAAGCTCACAGTAAGTTAGTGGCCCAGACCCAGGGGCAGCTCCTGACATGACACCAATGCCTTGGGGCAAGGGATCTGAGGACAAAGAGGCCTTGATAAGTTGGGAAGGGGGGGGCAGGCAGGAGGGGAGAGAAAGAAGGAGAGATGCTTTTCCACACTGGCAGGAAAAGCAGGTTGCACAGCTGGAGACAGAGACGGTGGCTTGTGGGCCTTCGCAGGAGAATACTGGGACTATGCAGGTTCTTGGCTTCAGAGTGGTGGGTATTGCCATAAAGGAGCAAACGGAAGTGGTCCTTAAACCTGGCGTGCTCCCATCACTCACTGAGCAGACCTTGCCTCCCAGGACTCTGACCAGCACAGGCTGGTTTGTCCAGTTCTGGATGCCACTGTTTAAGAGGACTTAAATTGTGAGATGGTTCTGGAAAACTCTAAAGATAATTTATTCAACATTTACTGAATGTGCCCAAAAGCAGGGCCACTCTGTATGGTTGTGCAGATGGCACCCTGCACAAGGGTGCCTGGCCAAGAGGTCCATCAGAGCCTGAATCCAGAATGCCAGGCTTTCTGGGCCATATGAACCAGCTGCAGGCTGTCACAAGGATAACGGGAGCTCCAAGGAAGGGCACGGGAGTCGGCGGAGGGAAGAGAATCCAGGAAAGTTTCCTGGAGGAGGTAGCAGTCACCGCATCCTAGGAATATGCAAACTCCCTTTACATGAAGAAATGGGAAGAGCATGCCAAAGAGAGGAAACAGGCTAAATCAAGACACAGAGCCAAAGAGTGGCTTGGAGTGGGCAGGACTTATAATCAATATGATGTTGCTGAAGCAGAAAGAGCAAAGCAAAGAATGGCAAGAAGGAACTCTAGTGATGGCACTGACAATCGATGGAACATATAAAAATAACTTGAACAGGTTGGGAAAAATCCACAGTGCATGTCCAGATGGAGGTTACGATGGCTTACAACTAGTAGCCATTCTGTGTCCAAGGCACTCACGGAAAGACAATGACAGCTCTCCGTGTCTGCCACCAACAGAGAAGATGGCGTCTAAAAGGTGGTTTCAACCACAGATCTAGGGACTTAAACAGGAGGGAGAATGTGCTGGTATGATCACTGTTAAATCATAGAAGTGACTACAAGAGCTTTTGGAATTGCTTTCTGAATCAAAAAAAGATGACTTCTTAGTAGCTCAGGTGAGGCTGCATGCACATTTTCAGTAGGCGAAGTAGAACGGGGTGCCTGAACCCCATTTACTTACAGAACCAAAAACATAGCAAATGACGCTTAAACACAGTACCAAAAAAACACCCAGAAGCACAGATTGAAAAGTAGGGATGGCTGGCAAACCACCCATGGATGTGTACAGAAGCAAAAGCATTTGCCACACGCCAGGTTTTATCAAATTATTTATGCTTATAAAACTGGAGGTAATAGTTAAAGGGAAAGGGTATTCAAACTTAAAGTTGGAAGAAAACCCAACGAACTTATGTCCTGAAGAAAACTGCGAAAATTCATGGTCGAGGCCACGTGTGGGCCAAAAACACACCCACCAAAGAAAGCTGTACACAAGGAAAACAAAAGCAAAGTCATCGAGACTGGAGACATAAGGGTCATGCCACGTGTCCTGAGCCCTAATGCGCGTAAGGTGACCAGCGCGAGTTACCTCGGGCTGATCAGCCACGGTGTCCTGCCAACCACGTTGGGTGCCAAAACTGTTACAGGGCAGCCCCGATATAAATGGGGTGCCTGTCTGTGGGTTCTCACCCGTGCGCTTAAAGGGACTTATAAGACTCAACTGCAGACACACACAATAAAATTAATAAAAGGTTTATTTACAAAAAGGGAAGGGAAAAAGATAAAGAATAAATTGGTGAATGCATCCTACCGGTTTCGCTGAGCTCGAATCTCAATGGCGCACTGAAAAACCTGGCGATCGACAACCAAGAGCAAGAGCGCCCCCAAAGCTCACATGTCTGGTCTAATATACCAAAATGCCGCTGCTTAACTCCACCCTCAGTCCTCAGCATCCTTCCTTCGGTGATGATGGCATTATGGGATTCATAGTCCTAGATGTCTTGGATCTCTCTGGCCTGAGGTAGGGGTGGGGTCCTGGGACACTCCCCTTTCCTGAGGACCACCCTCTTACAAAAAGAGAATGAAACAGACCCAGCAAAGTAGCTGGTAGACCTCTTGCAACTGTTTTCTGCAGCCCTGGAAGTTTTCTTTTCCTCCTCCCCTCTCCAGTCCTCTCTTCCTCTGTTCTCTGGTTCTCCTCTCCTTCCCCTTTGTTTCCTTCCCTTCCCTTCCCTAGCTTGAGGCTTGCCAAATACATTCCAGGGGCTAGAATGAGTCTGGTTACCTCTGCCCAGAGCTGGACTCCAGGGAATTAAGGACCACCTGGTGAGAGTCCCATCTTCAAATGACACCTTGATCACTAGCCCCAGCTCTCGGGGTGAGCCCTCCACCTGCCACAGTAACCAAAGGGGGTTCAAGACAGAACAGGACTTCCTTTAGGGTGTACACCTAAAAAGTAAATGCATATCCAATATACCAATTGTTTTACAATTTCACAAAAAGAACACCTACAGTTCTTGATTTTTTAAATGCAGGGCTTACATTAATCAAGCTCTGTTTATATAAAGTTAACTAGAGGTGAACTTTCTTCCATTTGTATGAAAACATTTCACTGAGAAAATTGAATTTAGATAACTATTATGACCTTAAGTCCATCCCAGTTGCCATGCCACATATTTTGTAATTAACTCTTAACTTCTCTTTCCACTGGGTATGTCTTTCTATTTAAACTGTTTACAGTGATGAAGTAAAATATGACTAAGAGATACAAGATGAGGAAAATACAAACAGCAGGTTTAGCACAGGTTTCACCAAATAAGAAACCCATCACATAAATTTTTCCTTTATTAAGTTTTTGTTGCATATTTGACACTTAGGCTAGAAATTAAAGCTGATGCTTTAACATTTTTGTTTCCAAATATATTTTGCTTCCAAATATATTTTCCAAATAAAAGTGTTGAGATGTACTCAACACTTAACTGCTCCTTAGTTCAATTCCAGGGAGTAAAGGAAGAGGGGATTTTCCCCATCAAGTTCTTATCCATTCCCTGCTGAAAACCAGTAAGAAGCTACATTATTACCCAGGCCTATTGAAAGCTAACTGCGCAACTAGATTCGTAACTGACAAAGATCACTTTTTAATTCAGCGTGAGGGCCTCAAGATCAGCCTCTGGATTGCTGTGTCTGCTGACTCGGCCAGCAGAAGGAATTTCTAGCTCTTCCCTTCCGTGGTAGAGTGCAGAGCAAGGCCATACTTCTTCTCATCCCAACCCCTCTGCAATGGGACTTCACAGTTCCTCCTGCCCAAAGGTGGAGTCTATTTCTCCACCCTTCGAATGTGGGCCGGCCTTGCCCCTTGCTTTGCCCAAAGGGACATTAGCAAATGTGATGCAAGCGGGAGCTTGGAAAGTGCTTGAGTATGGACATTTGCTCTCTTTAGCTGTTCTTGGAACGTTCAAGTCACCACGTAAGCATTGCAAACAAGTCCAAGCTAGACTGCCAGATGGCAAAGGACACATGCCCAGTCACCGCCATTGCACCAACCCCCAGACAGTCATCTCGCTGACTGGCACCTGACTCCAGGGCGTGAGTGCCCAACTGAGACCAGCAGGATCATCCAGCTGAGCCCAGGCCAGATCGCAGACTCCAGTATTAGGAACTAATGAAATGGCTGTGGCTTAAGCCACCGAATTTGGGAGGGTGTTGCTACACAGAAAAAGCCACCTTACTACCTTTTCTTCCACTTGATTCTTTCTCTTCCCCTGCTCATCCTTCCTGTCACTATGGCCCTCCACAATTCCTGCTTTCTTCTTCCCCTTCCCCTTCTGCAAGCACTACAAGCACCCATGGAAGGGCCCCAGCAGGAATAAGAAGACACTGGCCCAGGCTAGGTCTAATTCAAAGTCTACCGCATTTTCTTCTAAACCACTTTTTACAGACAGCAGAAGTCCGCCACCCCAAAACAGGCCTTTTCGACAAAAGATTCATTTCATGGGAGGGACTCTGCTGGCTGGGTGGAGGTTGCTTTTTGGAAAGGATATTTATAGGTAAACTTCTTTTGTAAGGGACTGCCAGAAAGACCTAGTCTCTCTTTTCCCTGGAGAAGGTAGAACGAACTTAAATCTAGGTAACTTTTGTCTTGGTGCCCTCCCTGCTAACCTCCCAAACTGACTTTCTCCCCTTACCCCACCAAAATCCTTCTGTTTTAACAAAACTATTTAAAATGGTGTCTGAAATCATGTGGGCAAATTATGGGAAGTCTACATGTTATTGTTAAACTTCTTTTGGATTGTTTCTCTTATCCATCTGTCTGTGCTTGTTTGTTATCTGCCAGCGCAGGAGAACCCAGAGGGGTACGGGGTGGTTCCCTTTGCACCCTGCCACTCTGAAGCCCACATAAACAAACTCTGCAGACCTTGCATGGTCTAAGGGCCCCCCATAAAGTAATTCAGTGCCATGTTTGGGGGGACCAGGATGCCATGGGGGGACTCTGGACAGAGCTTGCAGCCCACCTCTGGGCATCTGCTGTGCATACTCTCCTAGCAAGTCCTTTGTCATCGTGACCTACTGAGTGGGCTACTGAGGTGCCCTGGCTCTCTCTGCCCATTACCCCTTGTCACCAAAGGGAAAACATAAGAGAACGGGCCTTTCAAGCCAGACACCCAAGGGTTAAAAGTGTCACGTGGCTGCCCAGGCTAAGTGAACAGAAAATATATTTATAACTACAGGAAACAATGCAGTGTGAGTGGTTAAATGCTTAGATTTCCATCTGTTTACTACACGAATAAAAGAAAATCAATAGGATCATCTTGCTAATGACATCAAACTGCTCAGTACAACTCAGAAGCCAGGTCATTTCTTAAAACGCTTCTCTCTCCTCCTCCCCCTTTGTGGTCTATACTTGATTCCCACTCTAACGTCTTTGTTTCCAAAATGATGTTTTTTTCAGACTTTTTAAAAGCCTACTTTCCCCTGGTGTCCTGGAACCTGCCATTTGTTTATGGTCACAACACTAACATTCAGGAAGGTCAAAGTAGATGTCAAGGCTGGATAAATGTTCGTTTCTTTTTTATAATGTTTTAAGTGGGACTCTCTTCTCCCCTAGGATTCCCAGGAGAGGTTGTCTCCTTCTCTAGATGTATGTGTGGATGTACTTTGAAACTGACCACCAAAATGTCAGGTGGACAGATATTTTATGGCTTCCATCAAGTGTAAATCAGAAGTATGCCCTCAGGAGCGCATATTTTAGATTGTTCTTGATCTCTCAGTGCTGTCATCTGGAAGAGCTGAGGAAGCGTTTATTGCCTCAGCATCTATCCTTTGTTCCAAAACTGTCTATAAAACGTCACTGTGTAAAGAGAATTATATTTCCGTCCTTCTCATCTGCTTTCCATAGCGATAGTCCCTTCCATTTGTACATCCCTTCCATTTGACTTATAGCAGAGAAAATTCTTTTGCCTACAGTGTTCCAGTTGACCTGCAAGCATTTACAAAGTAGCCGTCAGGCAAATTCCTAGCCTCATCCTAGGAACTGAGGATATACTGGGAAACGAATTAAGTCCTGACTTCAGGGAACTTACTGGTTAGTGGGGAAACAAAAATGTGACACAAAAATCAACTACAACTGTGATAAGTGCCACCAAGAAATCATGAGAAAATAGTGGGATCTGAACCTGGGGGGCAGGGAAGGCTTCCCTGTGAAGTGATGCTGAAACCTGAAGGGCAAATGGGAGCAGGGGAATCAACAAAGAGACAGGGAAAGGCCATACCAAGTAGAAGCAGCAGTCTGTGCAAAGGCACTGTGGCAGAAAGGAGTACAGTCCGTGTAAGGAACGAAAAAAGGGCGAGAGTGGGCAGGACACAAAGTGGCAGGGCTAGCACTCTGAGAGATGAGCAGGCAAGGCTCAGCTTCCCCCGGAGCTTGGTGACCACGGCGAGGTCTCATGTCTTGTTCTGAGGGCAATGGAAAGTCCATGAAGGATTTTAAACAGAGGGTGATGTGTTCATATTTTGATGAGACTGTTGTGATTGTTGAGTGGAGGGGTTCCAGTTTGGGATCTCTGCTCTACTTTCTCAAGCATTATTCTGAAAGTCTGAGTAATTCAAGAAAACAAAAATCCAAAGTAAGAAGTATAATCAAGGAAATGGAGACTATAGGTTTATGGCATACACACACACACACACACAACATTCAAGAAAAACAGGTTCAAGGAAAATATAAATTAGAAAATATCAACCAACTAACTAGAAAACATAACTAGGGCACAAGCCCATCTCATTTGTATTCTCCAACCACCCAAACATGGCTCTTTGCTGCCCAGATAGAAAGGGAAGAAGGCTCCACTCTGAACCCTTAGCTCTGAAGTAGAGAAAACAGAACATCCTTAGCGGAGGCAAAGGTTTCCCTTGAAACTAGTCCTTAGCCCCCTGCTCAGGCCATGGCCGCGCTCCAGCCCCACTTCCTCTCTTCCCAGCCGCTCTTGGACTGGCTTCCGTGAGACTCGCGCTGGTGTTACAAGGTTGCCCATGGCTGCGGCTGGCCGCCCCAGCAGTCACTTCTCCTCAGCTTACATCTCCCCTCAGCAGCCTTGGCCTGTTGAGCACATCATCTGTACAGAGTCGTGGCTTTTTTTTTTTAAGATTTATTTATGCAGACAAGAGCTGGGGTGTAGGCCAGAGGTGCAGGGGGTGAGAGGATTCATCAGAGACAGAGTGGGGAGCAGAACAGGCAGATCGACTGAAATACACTGCTGAGGGGAGCAGTGGGCGAGACAGGAGAGGTCTGCTGTGCCATGGGGGTCAACTCCCTGGCTGGGGATCGAACTTGTGCTGCAGTGGCTTAACCCCTTGAGCCACCAGGGAGGCCCCAGAATCATGGCTTTTAATTAAGACTCTTTTAAATGGAAACCAGGCCATGCATGAGCAGTGAAGGTGTAAGAGGGGGGTCCTCAGGAAAGGGGAGTGTTCCAGGTTCCCCGCCCCGCCCAAGGGAGGGTGGAGCTGAGCAGGGGAGATAAGCTGGAGGAGAGGGGAATAAAAGGAAGAAGGAAGCAGGGTGGAGGCCAGAAGAGGCACAAGGAGCAGAGAGACATGTGAGGAAGCTGCTCTGGCCTGGACTGATTGAGACAGATGTGGGTAAGAGACCCGTGGGGAGGTGACTGTGGTAACGTTGATGTTGGTTTTGATTTTGCTCTTTAACTCCCAGAATTGTCTGGCTGCTTCTGACCCTTTTTTATGGGTCCCTGCCGAAAGGTGTTTTAGACTCGTGACAGCTTTCGGGCCTTGCTTTGGGCCAATCCCATTTGGGTGGACTTTTGCCCACGAGGATGGGTAACTTTGAGTGCTTAGTTTAGAAACTATATTCTTTGTCTTTTCTGTATTATCTACACTAATTGTATTAAAGTTTCTTTTCCACTTAAGGTCTTACATGTTTTGTCCTGATGCAGCGGATGGCAGAATCTATTTAGATTGGGCAGGTTTGAGGGTTCCGGGGGTGTCCCTCTCCCTGCCCTGTAACAAAAGGACAAAGGGGTATGTTCTGAGAAGGCAGGTAGCAAAAGGCGGTGTGGGGGTGAACAGTGTCATAAAAGGTGCTCACTGCTTCTGGGACACAAAGGGGACTGACAGATTCTATCACGTGTGTGTTTGGAGAGGTGGTGCGCAGAGAACGTATCGTTTGAGGAAGTGAAGGAGATGATGGTGACCTAGAAAGGCTGTTAAAGCTGCCTAGAGTAGGACTTCTCTCCTACCCTAAACATTCGCCTTAATTTTAACTGATATCTAAAAGACCACCTGTCAAGGGTTGGAGACTTGGGGCTAAGACCTTATACCCAATTATAGAATTCATATTTCAGTAACTCTGGTTATTAGCAGAGCGGCGGGGATACCGCAGCTGTGGGTGACTGGAGAGGCCCAGTGGTGTCAGGCGTGGACAACACAGGAGCATTGAGACGGGGCCTGCTGTAGCTCAGAGGACAAAAGGGGGGAGACTCCTGAGGAGCTTTGCCTGCACTCTAGGTCTGCTGAGTGGGAAGTCAGCGCCATCCCAAGCAGCTCTTCCATGTCTGATAAGTCTCCCCTCACTGACTGGCCTTCTCGTTTGCTTTTTATCCTCCCTCATCGGGATATTCCCTTAAAGCATCAACATGACTTGCTCCTTTCGCTTCCATTGCGTTCAAATGGCTCTCATTGGCTCCACCGGAAGTGGAGTTATTTTTGAAGACTGAATGGTGTAAGGTAGGGTGGGGAAGGCAGCCGATGGTGGAAACTCCTCTCTCACTGGGGAGCTTGGCTGCAGCGCAGGCACTGGCCGCACACCAGAGCAGGCCATCCATTTTCTTTCTTTTTTTTAACTGCTCTCCTCTTTGACCCGCCCAGTGCTACAGCTTGTCAGTTTTTCCAGGAGACCTGGCAAACAACCACTCAGCAGGTTCAATGGTTTTCATTGACAGCTCGAATGGATTTCTCTGAAGACTGCAAAACTGGACACAGAACAGTCCATAAAAATCTTACCTCCCACAAGCGTCTGGATGCTGCCTTTTCCCAAATGACCCTTCAGCACTGATACAACATGGGTGGCTTCACAGTAGTTTTTTTAATGATTTTTCCCAAACTGAGGTGTCCAAGTGGTATGACAGTAAGAGACTGACTCCCTGAATATTTTGGGAAAACAGGAGCAGACATACTGAATGAAGAGGCTCCCACTCCCAGTCTTGCCACCACACCCCGAAGTCACCATGAACCATGAGGTGCATGGGGCCTGTTACAAAGTCTCTAACTCACTTTAATACACTGCAGGGGACGCTGTGTGATAGCACACGTGCGCCAGTTAGAAGTTGAACTCCAGAAGGGGTCAGTCAGCAAACTTGATAGCAGAAGAGCCACTCTTGCTTTTTCACAAATATGGTGCCAAAAGGAAATAAGGAAGCCCCCGCCCTCCCAAAGCAAAGCTTTGAAGGCCACGAAAGCAGTGCTGAAAGGCGTCCACAGCCACAAGATGAAGATCCCCACATCACCTCTCCTTTCTGCAGCCCAAGACCCTGCAGCCCAACTATCCTGGGGAGAGCGCCCCCTGGAGGACAAGCTTGACCCTGTGTCATCAGCAAGTTCCCCTGACCACCGAGCCAGCCAGAAAAGACAGCGCGCACCTGTGTTCACGCGGACGTCGAGGCCAACGAGCACCAGACCCAACAGGCGGCCACAGTCAACACCCTGATCAGACCCGGTGGTGACGAGCAGGCTGGTGTTCGACTGGCTCCTGACGAGGACGCTTGCACGTTGCCAACAAAATTGGGATCCTCTAAACTGAGCCCCGCTGTCTAATTCAAAATCAATATTTTTCACCATTAAATCAAAAGGAAAAGTCACCCTCCAAAGGCAACTCCTACAGACCGACAGTCCACACTTTGTTAGTCCGAGTCCAGAATGTTTAAAACATTCTACTGGTGAAACTAGTGACTCCTTAACTGGAATGATGATAGAGTGCTGGGCGGAAAGTAAACATTATTTCTCTCCTCAGAAGTATAACAGGTATGGGTTAGTCTTAGGGACAGACAAAATGTCTTACAGTAAGAAAAGTACAGGGTACAGGGTGGATATGAAACAAAATTCTTTCAGTTGGTCTCCCACGTTCTTATTGGGAAGGGTAGAGTTGAAAGGTAATGGACTAATAGGAAAGTCAAGTAAGAGCTAGTGGGGTTTATCAGGAAGGAATATTCAGTAGCTCCCTAACTCCTTGTGAATTGTTGGTAAAGTATGAATCAGAGGAGAGGAAGGTTGCCAAGGCCACTTACAAAGCATTGGTAGAGCATTTCCAGGAACCCAAGTCCTTGCTTTTGAATTCTGGCTTTGCCATTTGCAGCTTCTAAAATAAAACCTCAGGTGAGTAACTCAGTATTTCTACTACCTCAAGTTTCTTCATCTGTAAAATGAGGGTAATATCAATAATGTCCATCTCACAATTGTCGGGATACACGTCAATGTGTATCATGTGCTGATGCATGTAAAACAATTCCTGGCACATAACAAAATCTCAGTAAATAGTTAATTTTCAGTCATCTAGTTAGAAATACAGATTGAAAAACAGTATTTGATACTGTGAGAGGAACAGTGAGGAACAAACTCTGAAAATGATGTCCCAGAAAATGATGTCCCAAATGGACTCCACCCCATCTCCATGCAGACAAGAGCTCAGGGGCCGAAGACTGAAACTACCAGCATGCCATGAACCAGACATTCCAAATGGGGAGATGTTAGGAAGAAGAAAGGAATGAGGTGGAAATATGTGTGTGTGTGTGTGCGTGCGCGCGCAGAGAGAGAGAGAGATTTACATATATATAAAGAGAGATGAAAAGGAAGCGGAAGGGAGAGACATGTGGAGAGGTTGCTACTGGGAGATTAGCGCATTGGCAGGCAGGTAGGCAGGACTGTGACTGTCGTCTTGACCTTGTGATGGATTAGATGGTACACTATGAATTTGGGGTCTCTCCTTCCATCCCAGCTCTCTGGGACTTGCTGAAAACTTTTCCTGTGGCTGCCCTCCGGGAGCTGCCTGGCAAGCTTTTGGCTTCAGCAGCCTTGCTCTGTGCCCAGCCTTTGGCTGGCCATCTGCCCAGGAGGGGATGGGTGATTTTCTGGAGTAGATCAGGAGTGTCTTACTTGAAATACTTTCTTTTATCTCTCTCCCCCACCCTTCTCCCTCCCTCCCTC
>PVIJ01017902.1:0-27980 GCA_004024925.1 Scalopus aquaticus | reverse complement strand
GGTTTCCTGGCATGAAGAAAATGGGTCCATTAAGTGGCACAGGTTGGTACGTGGCCCACACATCACTCCACATGTGGACTTAGATACTCTGTTTTACACATTTTTAGCCTATGGAAGCAGCCCCCAGATATGGAGGGGACAAGGTCAGGCCACACCAGCTGAACAACTGTGTCTATGCCCATCTCACCCATCTTGGCACAAATCCCCTTCATTCCCACCAAAATTCTGTTCTGCCTGGCACCAGGCAATACTTGTCAGTACCTACGATGCCATATTAATGATGCTTTAAAAATCAAGAGCCTTTACAAATTGTCTAAATGCAACATCTCCTGCTAGAAACCTTGCAGGGGAACTCAAGAATGTGATATGCACACCATGACCTTCAAAGGAAATTGGTAAGGCTGGCATCCTTCCCCACTGTCCTTGAAAGAAATGCAAGCAGGACAGGCGGGAGGACCATGAGCATCACCAGCCTCATCAGCCTGTGGCACTCCCTCTCCCCACCCATCTATGTGTCAGCTCCTGCGGGAAAGGGTCTTCCTGGGGTCTGGGTTTCTATGAAGAAGGGAGGAGCACTGATCTGAACAGCGAGAGTCACTAGTAACACAGACAGTGACAGTAATAATAGCTGACATTTGTCGGCTACTTCCAGTGTGTCGGGTATTTTGGTAAGCACCTTACGTGGGCTCTCCTGTAATTCTCCCAACCACCCCGTGAGTTTGGTTATTATCGAAATATCACAGTGAAGCATCTGCAGCTGAAAAACAAAAACAATGTTTTTCAGAAGACATGACCAGAAAATGAGGCACTTAGGATTGGACCCAGGTCTGTCTCCAGCACCCTTGCTTGTAATGACCGTGCTCCTGTTCCCGAGCTTCATAATGATCTGTTTACCGCCTTTACCCTTTTCTGCAGTCTTTGATCATGGGAAATTCTATCATAATGCCAAATGCCTCCAGACTATGTAAATATTCCTCTTGCGCTTACTATATATTGCTAAGAATTTAAATTTGTTTCTCTCACTGTTTTTTAATGCTTCATGCAAATGTACCACTAATGATTTTATTTGGCTTTGGGTGTAATTTGGGGAGACTTTTTATCAATGTCAGGTAGTCCTCTGTAGCACGATATCTTCTGGACCTACAAAGCAGGGAATAACTATACCAAGGTATTGACTTACACTGTGAGGAACTGATTGAGTACAAGATGGCCTTCCCCATGCATCCTTTGAGTCATTACGACTTTTTAAGCTATAGAACTGATTGTTTTTTCTTCCCAGTGCAGGGTACATGAATTCTCTGGTGACCTGGACAAGAGCTATGTCAATTTCCTTTATAGCCTTGCATAGTTTCTAGGGGGAAAAAAAATCTGTCAATAATTTTTGCCCAATAAGTACTCAAATCTTTGAAAATTCTTTTCCTTTTTCGTGGAATGCTATTTCCAAATAATTTTTTTATTGTTATTTATGTCTTTTACATTTTGTATTCCCCTTGGGCAGCCCACCACCAATTCACCCGTGATCCATCTCCATGGTCCCCTGTATTCTCCTCTCTTCCATTTTGTGCCCTTATCCTCCCCTCCCCACCCCACTGCAATAATTTATGGCTGATAAACTCCACTCATCCTTAAAAAACAGGTACAAGTTCTCCTTACTACCTCAGCAAGGTGTACCTTCTCCTCAGTTCATATCCTATATTTTTCATGAATCTAGCACAGTATTATTATTCTGAGGCCTATCTCCCTGAACACACTCTGAACTTTTTAGTAGCACTGCCTGTATCTAGTTCATCTTTTGTGGAAGTTCAACTTCTATTCTCCTAAGAAGTTAAACTTTTTCTCCTGAGGATGCCATGTGTTGGTATTATTTTCCAAACCAGATTGGGAATTCATGTGCTACAAGGGAGCATGACCATGAATTTTGTATGCCATATGATTCTTAAACCATCCACCCTGCTTCTTGAGAACCACCAACTCCTTTTATGGTCTCTCAGTTCAGGAGATTGCCAGAATGCTTCAATTTCAGTTAAGCCTCTTCTAAAGGTTTTAACTCTAGGTTTCAATTTCTATATTCAAATATTTTATCATTTATTTTAAAGACTAAATACACATTCACTGGGCAGAAGAAAGAAGAAGATCTTCAATATAAGATCGTTTATAAGTCAAAATGTGTTCGCTAAAAATATTTCCATTTCAGAAATTATTTTATTGGTTCTTTTATCATATAAACCTCTGAAGAAATTTAATCCTTTATTTTCTCAAATATCTTTGAGTTCATTGTAGTAGATTAAATGAGAGAGAGGGACAGGATGGACAGGAAGGAGAAGGGAGAAACTGCATAATAAGAGTCTTGTAAGATCATGTCTGATCCCTTATTATTCATTCTCCACTTTACTCCCAGCAGTGCCTCCAGCCCACAACATAGAGAAAATAGCATAGAAAAGCAAAAGGCCATCAACATCACAACCCATCAAAGTCAATCACAGCTCATGAACATCGGCATAGCTTTTGAGGCTCAGAAATGTCTTATGGGATATCAATTTAAGATGGCTGAATTAGATGATCCCTAACTCACCTCCCCCACCCATAGGCATGCAAAATCTACAGTTATATATGTAATTTTAAAATATTTAAAGATTTATTTATTTATGCATACAAGCTGGGGTGTAGGCCAGCGGTGTAGGGTGATGAGAGGATTAACCAGAGACAAAGTGGGGAGCAGAACAGGCAGATCAGCTGAAATACACTGCTGAGGGGAGCAGCAGGCAAGGCAGGAGAGGTCTGCTGTGCCATGTGGGAATGTCCCTGGCAGGGGACCAAACCCATGCCTCAGCAGCTCCAGACAGCTCCACAGTGCTGTGCTTAACCCGCTGCACCACTAGGGAGGCCCCTATATGTGTAATTCTTAAAATAACCCCCCAAACTGAGCAACTACTGCACATTGGGCAAACTGGAAAAAAAAAACCAATTTGATATATAGAGCAGAGGTTGATACAGAATTTTTCAATAAACCCCATTATTGGTGCAGTGGTTTATAGTCTGGAAGGAACCTGCAGCTTCTACACAGGAGCGAAATATTTGAACCCCACATAAGGAATTTTGTATCAATACTGGAAAGAATCCCCCAAAACATCTAGCTTTGGAATCCTGTAGAACTCATGTCCACAACTTCTAGATTGCTATCCTGAATTGAGAACCAGTCCCTAAAGGACTACCATTCGAGGACTCACCCACTTCAGGGTCCAAGACAAAGGCAGTTAATGAAAAGCAACCAGAATTTCTGTGGAAGAGACTTAGTTGATTATTTTTTAAAGGCAGCAAAAAGGTCTGGTATCTTATTTAACACACATTTAAAGGTTGCTGAAATACTCTCTGAAGAAGAAGGCTGGTGAGCCCCATCTTTGAACTACCCCTCTACTCACTCTACCTTGTTGCTATCTCCTAGAAAGGAGCTTCTACCCTTATCTAATGTTCTCATTTTTTTTTGTACGTTACTGTGATATATCTATAGATCACCTGGCTCTGGTAACTTATGGCTCCCGTAAGACTGTAACCAAAGGAGAAAAGCTGTGTCTGATGGTCTATCTTCCAATTAGTCTGAATCTAGCTGCAAAGATCATCCATTTAGGGACCCTGACAAACTATGGAACCTCCTTAACTATTGGAAGCTATTAAAGGCAGAATAGACTGCTTGGGTAATCACAAAGGTCTAAGAGACAACCAAGAGCTAGGACAGAGCAAAAAGTTTCATCTCCTACCTGAGGCTACATCTTCATGATTGGAAAAGATAGGTTTATCTAATGCATAAAAACCAATACAAAGAATCAAGGGAAATGAAGAAAACAGAAGAATATCTTCCAAACTAAAGAACTAGATAAAACCACAGAAAAATGGAGATAAGAAATGGAGATAAGAAATGTATCTGGATGATATGATCATATATATATACTAAAAAATCCTAAAAACTCCACAGAAAAATGAACTAACACAATAAACCAGTTTAGTAAAATAACAGGTCACAAAATCAACACACAAAAATCAATGTACTTCTTATATGCAGTCTAGCTGAAGAAAAAGAAATCAAGAAAACCACCCCATTCACAGTTGTACCAAAAAAAATAAATAAATACATGGGACTAAACCTCACAAAGGAAGTGAAAGACTTGTACAAATAAAACTAGAAAACATTGGTAAAAGAAATAGAAAAAGACACAAATAATTGGGAAGACATTCCCTGCTCATGGATCAGAAGAAATTAACATTATCAAAATGTACAACTTACCAAAAGTAATTTACAGATCAATGAAATTCTAATAAAATCTCAATGGTATTCTTCAAAGAAATAGAATAAATATTAATGAAATTCATATGGAATCACAAAAAAACCTCAAATATCCAAAGCTCCTCTGACTAAAAAGAGGGAGAATGAAGGCATTACACACCCAGACTTCAAATTATAGTACAAAGCCATAATAATTAAAACAGCAAGGTACTGGAACAAAAGATATGCAGACCAATGGAATCAAATTGAAAACCCAGACATAAAGCTACATGTACATAATCAAATAATTTACAACAAAGAAGAAAGAATATGCACTGGACCTAGGATAGTCTCTTCAACAAATGGTGGTGGGAAAACTGAACTACTACGTGCAAAAGAATGAAACTAGACTACTACATCACACCATACACAAAAAGCAACTCAAAATGGATAAAATACCTGAGTGTAAGACCTGAAACCATACAATATATAGAAAAAAACATATACAATACACTCTATGACATACATCTCAGAAACATCTTTGAGGACTCATCCCCTGAAGCAAAAAAAAATGAAGGTGAAGATAAACAGCTGGGGCTACATCAAACCAAAAAGCTTCTGCACAGCAAAAGAGACAGTAACCAAAACAAAGAAACACCCCATGGAATGTTTTTTGCACACCATACAACTGACGAGGTACTGATATCAAAGATCTACAAATACTCAACAAAAGCAAAGTAAACAACCCAGTCAAAAGTGGGCAGAACAGCTACAAAGACACTTCTCCAAAGAAGAAAAGCACGTGGCCAACAGGCATATGAAAAAAAAGTGCTCAACAACACTTGTAGTCAGGGAAGTGCAAATCAAATCCACAATGAGATACCACCTCACACCAGTAAGAATAGCCCACATTAAAAAAACTGGCAAAAACATATGCTGGTGAGGGTGTGGAGAAAAGGGAGCCCTCTTACATTGATGGTGGGAATACAAAATGGTCCCACCACTATGAAAAGCTGTATGGAGGACCCTGAAATTATTTAAAATTGATCCACTCCTAAGAATCTATCTGAAAGGACATGAAAACATTAAGGATACCTGCACCCCTATGTTTATTGCAGCACTATTTACAATAGGTAAGATATGGAAACAACCTAAATGCCCAAAAAAAGATGACTGGATCAAAAAGCTGTGGTATATACACACAATGAAATACTACTCGACAATCAAAAAAGATAAACTTATGCCATTCACAGCAACATGGATGAAACTGGAAGGGATTATGCTCAGTGAAATAAGTCAGAAAGAAAAAGAAGAATATTGGAAAATATAGTGAAATATCAGAAAATATCTGAATATAGTGAAACCAGCAAAGGCAAAGGATCCAAAAATTTAAAAAAAGGACAAAACTTGTAGGCAGCTATAGATCTGAGGTTTAAATCAGAGTAGAGGGAGGAAAGGTGGTCAAAACAGGTGAGAGAAGAGCACAAAGGAACATGGTGGTGGTTCGCAGGTGATGTGGTGGTGGGATATTTACAGGGACTACACCTGAGTGAGAAATCAAATACTGTCCAACAATGTACGAAAATTTAAAAAATTAATAAAAGAGGAAAAAAAGAAATTTATCTGGAGAAGAGTTCAAAGCAGCAATCACAGATACTCACTGAAGTTGGGCTAAGAATAAATGAACACAGTAAGAACTTGTACAAAGAGATGAAAAATATAAGAGTGTATAAAAAAGAGTCAGAAAAGTGATGAAAATGATAACTGAAATGAAAAATCCACTAGACAGGTTCAAGAGCAGATTAGCTCAAACAGAGGAATGGACCAGTCTGCTCAAAGACAGAAAAATAGAACTTGACCAATAAGAGCATCAAAAAAAACTTTAAAAAAAAAACAAAGAGAACTTCAAGGACTTACCTATAGAACAACATCAAAGCAGATCAACATTCACATCATAGGTGTCTCAGAAGAAGGAAACAGAGAAAAGGGCAGAAAGCTTATTTGAAGAAAGACATCCGAAAATTTCCATAGCCTGGTGAGGAAAATAGCCATTCATATCTAGGAGTTCAGATGGTTCCCAGTAAAAGGAGTCCAAAGAGAACCAAACCAAGATATAAGGTTATGTAAAAAGTTAAATACAAGGAGAGAATCTTAAAAGTAGAAAGAGGAAAATGATATTTACATAAAAGGAGCACGCAATCAGAAGTTTCAGCAGAAACTTTGTGGGCCAGAAGAGGAGTGGCATGATGATATTTTGGATTTGACACTAAAAGCAAAGGCAACAAAAGCAAGTATAATCAAGTGGAAGTACGTCAAATTAAAAAGCTTCTGCACAGTAAAGGAAATCACATAGCAAAAGGAATGGCAACCAATCTAATGGGAGAAAATATTTGCTAATCATATATCTGACAAGAGGTCAATATTCAAAATATATAGTTAATTCATACAATCAATAAAAGAAAAAGAAAGAAATCAAAAGTAAAAAATAAATCTAAATACTTTTTTTCAAAGAAGATATACAGAGGTCCAAAAGGTACATAAAAAAGTGCTCAGTATCACTAATTACCAGGAAATTCAAATCAAAACCACATGGAGATATAACCCTACACCTATTATAATGTCTGTTATTATAAAGACGAGAAGTAATAAGTGTTGAGGAGGATGATCCTTTTGCATACTCTTTGTGGGAATGTAGATTGGTGCAGTGAATATGGAAAACAATGTGGAGGTTCCTCAGAAATTAAAAGTAAAGCTACCATATAAATCAGCAAGTTCACTACCAGGCATTAATATGATGAAAATAAAAATAGTAACTGGAAAATACATATGCAACCTCATGTTCATTGCAGTATTATTTATAATAACCATGATATGGAGACAGCCTAAGTTTTTATTGATGGTCAAATGGATAATGGAAGAAAATATTATATGTATTATTATGTATATTATATATACATATATGTGAACGACTGTTATAAAGGAAATTTTGTCATTTGCAGGAATAAGGAATTACTTTAAAGACATTATGCCAAATGAAATAAATAAGAGAAATTCCATATGATCTTACTTATATGTTGAGTCTGAAAAATAAAAAAAGCTCATAGATACAGAGTAAGATTGGTGGCTTCCAGGAGAGGGCATTGGGGGTTGGGTGAAACGTGTGAAAGGTCTCAAAAGAAACAAACTTCCGATTATAAAATAAACAGTAAATAAAGATGTGGGGATGTATTGTGCAGTGTGAGGAGTATAGGTTGTAATACTGTTGAATATTTGAATATTGGTAAGAGAAAATCTTGAGTCTTCATCACAAGAAATCATCTATCCTTCTAACTGTATGGTAATGGATGTTTACCAGATTTGTTGTGGTGATTCTTTTTCTTTTTTTTTTTAATATTTACTTATTTATACATACAAGCTGGGGTGCAGGCCAGAGGTGTGAGTCGGTGAGAGGGTTCACCAGAGATAGAGTGGGGAGCAGAACAGGCAGATCGACCAAAATACACTGCTGAGAGGAGCAGCGGGTGAGGCAGGAAAGGTCTGCTGCACCATGTGGGAATCTCCCCAGCTGGGCATCGAACTTGCGCCGCAGCTGCCGACAGCTACACAGCACTGCACTTAACCAATTGTGCCACCAGGGAGGCCCGATTCTTTTTCAGTATATACAAATATCAAATCAATAAGCTGAACACCTGAAATTAACATGTCACATATCAATCATACCTCATTTTTTAAAAAGAAATGTTAATTAGCCTTATTCTGTGAGAATAGTAATACCCAGATAACAATGTCTGAAAAGGATATCACAAGAGCACTACAGAAAATATTCTTTATGAATATATATGAAAATGCCCTCCACAAAAGCAAAGATTGGCAGAATCAATTTTTTTAATGTGCCTATTATATGCTGTCTAGATGAGCTGCACTTTATATTCAAAGACACAAGTATTTTAAAAACAAAATAATGAAAAATGTACAACATAAAAACAATAATTTAAAAAGAGCTACAGTGCTTCAAAACAAAAATATACTTAAGACAAAATACAGTCTAAAACAAAAATTGTAATTAGATGAAAGGAAGAGTATTTTATCATAACAAAATGCTCTATCCATCAAGAAGATATTATGATTAAAAACATACATACAGTTAACAGCAATGCCTCATAAGAAATGCGGAAAAACCTGACAGAATTGGAGAATTAAATGGCTCAATTTCGGTAATATTAGAATAGGTAGGCACAAATAGCAAGGAAATAGAACATATTAACAACAGCATTTTAAAAACTAGCTGTAGGGTAGGCAGAAGAGTTATCAGGGTTTTCTGCCTACCCACTCGGTGATGGGCCCCTGCAGGCCTACACATGTGCCTGATATTGGGCGCCTGAAGAAGTGCGTGGCATCACGTGGTGTTGCGTGGCATAGCACGTGAGTGGGCAAGACAGACACACAGAGAGCATGAGGAGGAAGAGTGCGGCAAGCAGCAGTGGGAGCAGCACGACAGAAGCGGCAGGAAGCAGAGCTGCAGCAGCAAAGAGCCCCGAGAAAGGGAAGATTTGCAGGGGGCTAGAAGGCCTGCCAGCCTCCTGCCCCCGCCCGGCCACCCTACCTGCCTTGTACATGGTTGTCTTGCTATGAAAGATGTAATAAAAGCCTGCCAAAGCCACCAAGGGCTCCAGAACTTGTCCTTTGACCCGCCTGTGTAGCTCCTTGGACAACCTGTGCTTCCTGGTGTTTTCCTGCCTCTACAGTTGGTGTAGTTTCGGCAGGATGATTCAATGCAGATGGGCATGGAGCCCTCTGAAGACCTCAGGAGGGTCTGAGAGATGGCAGATCACAAGCTGGACAATGCTGGGGCACCATGGCAGCACTGGAGGTGACCAAAGTCCAGGAGCTGTAGGAAAAGCCAAAGACACGGCAAGAGCACAAGAGGCGGACAAGGTCTGGGAGCTGTAGGACAAGACTTCAAGTGGAGGAGGAGATGGCCTATGAGGACCACCCAAGATCCCTGAGGCAGCAGTCGTCAGAGAAGAAAGGACCACAAAAGGACCACAATTCAGAGCTCGCCCAGTGCTGATGCAAGGAAAGAGGCCAATGGACTGGGACTAACAATCCCGCCAGAAGGTGGAGGAACATTGGCAGGTTGATTTATGCTTATGGGACCCTGGGGGTGGGAGGTATTGTTTGTACACCCCAGAGGATGGGAATCAGGAGGTGGCCAGTGGGCCTCGGTGGCCAAAAGCAGCCCGTGTACTGCCTGGCACTCCCAGGGCAAGCAGAAAGGGGCAGGCATGATAGTAGCCCAAGATTGGCAGAGGGATAAGCACCTTCGCCAAGTTCTCTGAAGCCAGGCAGAGGAGAGGTAGCAAAAAACCAAGTTAGTTAAAGCAAAAGCTGGTGCCAAGGTTGGGAAGCCCTGAGTGGCTATTAAGCAATATGTTAAAGAAGGCCAGTGAGTCTCTTAAAATCACCTGTGTGTGATGCCCTGTTCCCTACTGAATAAGGATGAGGTGCTGAGGAACCCATCCTTGGGGGATGGGTGGAGAACGTGGCTGGTGGTGGTGACCACAGCCGAAGAGAAGACCCAAGAGAGGCCACATGTGGAGCTTGTATCCACAGATCGCCGACCCATGTGCGTGTGCAAAGGGTTGGCCTGAGTGCAGGGTCTGCGCGTCACATTGGTGGCTATGACAGCCGAATGTTGGAGTGACGGCAGAGAGTACCCCTGGAGATTGGGCAGTGACCCCCCCCCAAAAGAGTAGTATCGCCAATCTCAAGAGTTGAGCGCATCCAGGGGGTGGATGCGGAGTGTGGCTTGTGGCTGAGACCACAGCCTGAGAAGGCCAGGAAGCCTGATGGCTCCTGGAGTGAGATGCCGTGAGTGGATCCCCCCTCAAATGAGTAGTGCCTTTGGAAACAGAATTGGTGGATCATGTGCTGGCACCAGTAATCTTGTCTTTTGCCCATAGGTTGGTGCCCTGCCTGGGCTTATTTTTATTTTGTTTTATTTTTGCTGCATTGTTTATTTGTGTGGGTCATGGCTACAGTATTTGTATTCACCAATGAAAAACTTATGTTTAGACTGTTTGGCGGAAAACCCTGAGAGAGTGGATTGTAGGGTAGGCGGGAGAGTTGTCAGGGTTTTCCACCTACCCCCCGGTGATGGGCCTCTGTAGGCCTACGTGTGTGCCTGATGGCGGGCGCCTGAAGAAGGGCATGGTGTAGCGTGGTGTAGCGTGACAGAGTGTGGTGTAGCATGACATAGCGTGGTGTAGCATGGCATAGCGTGGTGTAGCGTGCACAAGGAAGATGCAGAGAGAGCACAAGGAAGAAGAACGTGGCAGCAGCAATGAGAGCAGAGCAACAGAAGAGGCAGGAAGCAGAATGGCAGCACCAGAGAGTCCCAAGAAAGGGAAGATTTTCCGGGGGCTAGGACACCTGCCAGCCTCCTGGCCCCCCGGCCACCCTACCTGCCTTGTACATGGTTGCCTTGCTACAAAAAACGTAATAAAAGCCTGCCAAAGCCACCGAGGGCTCCAGGACTCGTTCATACCCGTCTGCACGAATCATGGGACCCTGCATTGGTGTCAGGCTGGCACAGCAGGCTGGCACAACACTAGCACTAAAAAACATTTGTATAAAATTCTACACAATAACCATACAGAGCACAATACACATTTCATTTATAGTGTGCATTCTCTTAAATCAAATGCAATGCTATTATACCAGCCTCCATACATTTCGAAAATATTAACATCTTGCAATTTTTGTTCTCTGACATCGATGAAGTGCAATTACAAATCAATATAAAAAAAGTTGGATAATTTGAAAGTGTGTGGAAATTAAACTTGGTACTCCTAATAACCAATGGGTCAAAGAAGAAATGACAAGGAAAATTAGAAAATACCTTGAGATGAATGAAATAAAATACACAGACTGCAAGTCTTTCCAAATATAGTAGGTAAAAGAGCTCTAAGGAGCAAATGTACAGCAAAGAAAAAAATGCCTATACTAACAAAAGAAGAGACAATTACTCTAAATTTTCCCAAAAAACTTTATCTCAAACAATTATCCTAAATTTTCCTGTTAACTCAGAGTAAAAAGAAGAGCAAACCAAGCCAAAATTATAGAGCAATATCTGGAGTAGGGAACATCTTGGGGAGCAGTAGATTGCCACAGGCAGGCAACCTGAGCGTGACAGACCTGGAAGGCACTTGTGTACCCCAACAAGCAGCAAGCAGGACCAGACAAGCATCCCTGATGTGGTAGTCCCTAGGAAGCAGTGAGTGGGGCCCTATGAGCAATGTAGCTGTGGTCAGTCCCTGCAGGTGGAGGAGCCAGCCCAGACAAGAGGTCCTGATGCAGCAGGATCTGGAAGTGGCAACCAAAGGGCCATTTCCCCACTGGATATGGCTTTTGTAGCACTGACTCAGTAGCTGTGCTCACCATCAAGTAAAAGGCCAGATCAGGGGAGAAGGACTCATTCACAACAAAAGCCCCAATTACAGAAAAGTAAACCCAAAGCAAACAATGGAGAGAAAGAAAAATTCAAATGGCAAAAAAAAAAAAAAAAACCCTCAGGGGAACAATACACCACAGAGAAAAAACAAAATCACAGAACCAACCCTCAAAAACATGGAAGTTTCTTTACCTACCAAACATAGAATTCAGGATGGCTATGATTAAGAAAAATAAAAATGGCAACAATATAAAAATAACTGAGAAAAAGAAACTAATACTATGGAAACACAGTCAAAAAACAGAAGATCAAAATTGAAGCTTTAAACAAGAAAATAACAGAATTGCAGGAGGAAGCAAAAAATTCAGGAAAAATCCTGGAAGTACAATAAATCAAATGGAAGAACAAATCAGTGATCTTGAAAATGAAAAAGAGGTAAGAAGAAAGAGAGAAAAAAAGGAAAAGAATGAAGAAATGCTTTGAGAATTATCTGACAAGAGGAAAAGAGATATAAGAATCATGGGAATCCCAGGAGAAGAGAGAGAGAAGGGAAGTGAGAATGTATTTAGGGAAATAGTGAAGGAGATCTTCCCAAACATGAAGTAAATGAACATAGAAATAGAAGAAGCAAGGAGAACACCTAGCTACCTAAATGAAAAGAAAACTGAAGCAAGACACATAGTAGTAAAACTTCCAAGAGTCCAAGACAAAGAAATAATAAAGACGCTGATGAGGTGGAAGAAACATATAACCTATACAGGAACACCAATTAGACTAACATTAGATCCTTCTCAAGAAAGAGTATGGGCAAGAAGAGAACAAAATGATATATGCAAAATGCTCCAAGAAAAAAAAAAGCCACGAGTACTCTATCCTGCAAGGCACTCCTTCTCGTGTGATAGAAAGGTAAAGATCTTCTCAGACAAAGAAAATCTTAGGGAGTTTGCATTCACTGACCCGACCCTCCTCCAAGAAATATGAAAAAAAAAAAACATGGGATCTAAACCAGGGAGAGAAATGAGCTCAGAGAATTGAATAGGAATTAAATAGAACCATAAAGCTGGGAACAAAATCTTAGTGACAGACATTTATGTGTCAATGATCACTCTAAAAGGTTAATGGTCTGAATTCACCACTAAAAAGATACAGAGAATATAGTTGGTTTAAGAAACAAAATTAAGCCTCTAGTGCCTCCAGGAAACACACCTCAGTAACAAGGATAAACATAGACCTAAAGTAAAGGGGTGAAAAACAATCCTGCAAGCAAATGGCACCCAAGGAAGGCAGGAACAGCCACACTTATATGAGACAAAATAAACTTTCAGCTTAAAAAATTAACAAGAGACAGGAAAGGACACTATATAACAATCAAGGGGAATACTCTAGGAAGACATAACACTCATAAATATATACTCACCAAATGAAGGAACACCAAAATACATCAGAAAACCACTATCAAATTTCAAAATAGACATTGGAGAAAATATATATGATGTTGGAAACTTCAATTCCCAACTCACACCAATGGACAGATCAACAAGAGAGAAAATCAATAAGGTCATGGTAGCATTAAACAAAGGACTAGACCACATGGACCTAATATACATTTACAGGGCATTATATGCACCCCCTCCAAGGACAAATACACGTTTTTCTCAAGTGCACATGTTTCATTCTCCAGGATTGATCATATACTGGATCACAAGACAAACATCCACAAGTACATGAAAATAGAAATCATACCAAATGTCTTCTCTGAACATAAAGGTACTGAAATACCAATAAAGGGAATACTTTAATAGGTGGAAATTGAATAAGACACTACTGAACAACTGCTAGGTTAACTAAGAAATCGAAAAATATCTTGAAACAAATGATAATGAGTTCACAACATTTCAGAATGTATGGGACATGTCAAAAGCTGTTTTAAAAGGGGAGTATAAGTAATACAGCTTACATTTAAAAAACTAGAGACAGCTCAAACAACCTTGTCTCTCATATCACAGAAGTAGACCAAAAGAATCAAAAAGCCAGTAGAAGGAAGGAAATAATAAAAGTTAGAGCATAAATAAATGAAATAGAAATAAAAAAGACAGTCCAAAAGATCAATGAAACCAAAAGATGTTTCTCTGGAAGAATAAACAAAATAGACAAACATTTAGCTAGGATCACAAAGAAAAAGAGGAAAAAAACTCAAATAAATAGGCTCATAAATAAAAGAGGAAATGTTATAACAGATATTGCAGAAATTCAAAAGATAATAAAAGATTACATTTACATCCAACATTTACATGCAAACAAATTTAAAAACCTAGATGACATGGACAGATTCTTAGATTATACAATCGTCCAAGACTAAATAGAGAAGAAACAGAAAACCTGAAGAAATCAATCACATGCATGGAAATTAACACAGTAATCAAAACATGCCTAAAAACAAAAGTCCAAGACTAGATGATTTCAGAAGTCAGATCTACCAAACCTTCATTGATGTACTACATCAATCAATGTAATAGACCACACAAACACAAAAGAAGGGGGAAAAAACACATGATGATAGCAATAGATGTTGAGAAAGTATTTTATAGGACTCAGCATCCTTTTATGATGAAAACCTTTAAAAAACTGGGGATAAATTGAATGTATTTAGCATAATGCAAGCCATATATGACAAACGTACATAGTATCATTATTGATGGTGGAAAAAAAAAAAAGCCTTTCCAGTAAGACCTGATACAAGAGAAGGATGTCCACTCTCACCATTTCTATTCAACACCATATTAGAAGTCCTAGCTAGAGCAATTAGGTAAGAGAAAGCAATAAAAGGAATCCAAATTGAGAATGAAGAAGTAAAACAATAGTTGTTCGCACATGATATGATAATATGAATAAAGAACTCCGTAGACCCCACAGAAAAAGTAATTGAAATAATAAACTAGTTCAGCAAAATTGCGGGATACAAAATCAATAACACTGGTCAACAAATTTTTACAAAAGTCATGTTACTGAAATAAATAAATTTAGTCATTTCTTATCAATTTGTATGTGCTCAATACGAATATGAGAGTCAAATTCTAATTTTGGCTCTAGTTTTTTCTTGTAATCTGCAAAAAATTGATGTTTATGTCACAAAATGCATGCCAATAGTAATAGGCCTACAGTTAATACCTGTAAAAAATCAAGTCATAGACTGCTCCTTAGATTTCTTTGCTTGTCTCTTGCACAGCTGTTCAGGAATAGAATAGATGGAAGACAGTTTCCATTGTGCAAAAGCACAGCCTGAAAACTCAGTTTCGAAGAGTCTAGAAAGAGTCTCCATTCTTTGTTTTTTTAAAGCGTTAGGATTTTATCAAGTTGCTTTTTTCTTTTTAAAGATTTATTTAATTATACATACAAGCTGGGGTACAGGCCAGAGGCATGGGGCGGCAAGAGGGTTCACCAGAGACAGAGTGGGGAGCAGAACAGGTAGATCAGAAATACACTGCTGAGGGGAGCAGCGGGCGAGGCAGGAGAGGTCTGCTGAGCCATGTGGGATTCTCCCGGGCTGGGCGTCGAACTTGCATCGTGTGCTGCTGACAGCTCCACAGTGCAGCGCTCAACCGCTGCGCCACCAGGGAGGCCCAAGTCTCCATTCTTGTGGATCATGAGTGATTTCTAAGGCATTCATGAGGCCCTCAATATCAGAACAGAATCCCAGAGTACTTCCCTTTCTGAAGAAAGGCTCCAACTGCTGGTGGCGCTTTTGATAGAAAGTAATTGTGACATCTTCTTCTAGAAGATTCCATTGTTGGAGTCTTGATCCTAGCAATTCTGCCGTGTTCTTGGATAAGTCCAAATCATGAACCAGGTCATTCAGTTCTTCCTGTGTTAGTCTGTATGGGGTTGATGATGCACCACAGTCAAAATCTGGATCACTGCATGCTGATGGAACAGGAGAAAAACAGGTAGGCTCACTCTTGTCCTCATCAGATGAACCAAGAGAATATACTGCTGGAGGTTGTGGAATAAAAGTCCCTTACCATATGGAACTGGTCTCAATGCAAATGGAATGTTTGGGTAGACTATTCTTGACTTCTTTTGCTTCATTATTCCGCCAGAAAGAGGAGGAACCAAGCAGAAGGAATAGTCTTTTATGTGTTTGCTTGGCTCTCTCCACACCATGGGGACTGCAAACGGCATTGATGGTCTTTTGCCATTGAACCACTGTGAAAGCTGTGTTGTACATGTAGCACAGCATATATGTGGTGCCCAAGGCTTGTCTTGGTCACCAACCTTGCATCCCAAGTAAAGATGATAAGCCTTCTTCACTTGAGAAGTGATATTTTCCTTCTGGTTGGCAAATGTCACTTCCCCACAAATAGAGCAGAAATTGTCTATGCTATTAACGCACTTTCGAGGCATGACTGTTCTGTATTGTGCCTAAATGGATAAAATAACAGTTCTATGGAACAGTAGCTGAAACTGTCTCACACAAAGTCTGAAATATTTTCAATGCTCAACCTTTCCAACAGGGCTTTCTAGAGTGCACTGCTGACATCAGCTTACTTCAGCAGCCGCCTGGCAGTAGTATTGCATTGCATCAGAAAATGATGCCATCAACTCTGGATGATGTGTGCATGATGGTATTATGAAATGTGATGCAATATTACATCATTCTAGGCTGATTTAGGATGTTGTTGCAGTCCTACTGGATAAATTTACATGGTTAAACATATAAAATGAATTATATGAAATATCTTCAAATCGAGAGCTAATAAAAAATGTTCAGTGTTATATTCATGTTCAGCACACCAGATACTGTAGGTTAGGGCCTTTTTAAGTCAGTAATGATCTCACTGTTGACCACTGTAAAAAAAAAAAAAACAGTTGTCTTCCTATATACAAGAAATGAAGTAGAAGAAAAGGAAATTAAGAAAGCATTCCATTTACAATCTTACCAAAAAAAATTAAACATGTAGAAATAAACCTCAGTAAGGGGGTGAAGGACCTATACAAAGAAAATCATAAACCATTGTTAAAAGAACACATAAAGAACTAGAAAGATATCCGCTGCCCATGGTCAGAAGAATCAACATTGTCAAAACGGCCATCCTACCGAAAACAATTTATAGATTCAGTGAAATCCCAATGGCATTCTTCAAAGTAGAGAAAAATATTACTGAAATTCATATGGAAGCCCCCCCAAAAAAAACTGAATAGCCAAAACTCTCCTGACTAAAAAGGGTGAAAACTGAGGTAACACTCTTTTTGTCTCCATCTTGGTCCTGTGTTCCCTTCACAAAATGCCCAATGAAGCCACAGAAATTATCCCCGCTATAAAGCAGGCCACAGACTCAGACTGAAACAAGACCTGAAACAGAATCTGATAGCGATGAATCAGTGAATTCAAGAAACAGGATTCTACACTGGCAACCACACAATAAGCTCAGCTGTCAGCAGCAGCTGAAATCGATGAACAGCCAGTCAGTAAAGCAAAACAGAGTTGGAGAAAAGAAGGCACAAAAAGTTATAGGGGGTACTAGAGTCACTATCCAGAAATCTAAGAATATCCTCTTTGTCATCACAAAACCAGATCTATACAAGAGCCCAGCTTCCAATGCCTACATATTTTTGGTGGAAGCAAAGATGGAGCATTTATCTCAGCAAGCACAGCTGGAAGCTTCCAAAAATTCAAAGTTCAAGGTGAAGCTGTCTTAAATATTCGAAAAAACACACAGACTTCAACTGTACAAGAGGACAGTGAAGAGGAAGAGGTTGACAAAACAGGTGTGGAAGTTAAGGACATAGAATTGGTCATGTCACAAGCAAATGTGTCCAGAGCAAAGGCAGTAGGAGTCCTGAAGAACAACAATAATATTGTAAATGCTATCATGGAATTAACAATGTAACCATCTGAAAGAGACTTTTTTTTCCTTTTTCTTTTTCCTTTTCATGTTTCAAAATAGTGACTGCAGCATGCATTTAAATTTGTACTGCTTTGGGGCCTCCTTGGTGGTGCAGCAGTTGAGCACTGCACTGTGGAGCTGTCGGCAGTGCGCGATGCGAGTTTGACGCCCAGCCAGGGAGAATCCCATATGGCGTGGCAGACCTCTCCTGCCTCACCCGCTGCTCCCTTCAGCAGTGTATTTTTGATCTGCCTGTTCTGCTCCCCACTCTGTCTCCGGTGAACCCTCTCGCCACCCCATGCCTCTGGCCTGTACCCCAGCTTGTATGTATAAATAAATAAATCTTAAAAAAAAAGAAATTTGTACTACCTCTATCATTAATAAAGTTATGGCTTCTTGTTAGATGGAAAAAAATAGATGTATCATATTTCTGGACCTCCAACTATATTATAAAGCCATAATAATCAAAGCAGCATGGTACTGGAACAAAAACAGACACACATACCAATGGAATAGAATTGAGACCCCAGAAATCAAACCATACATTTATGGACAAATAATCTACAGTGACGGAGCAAAGTATATACACTGGATAAAGGAAAGTCTCTTCAATAAATGATGCTGGGAAAACTGGATTGTTACATGCAAAAGAATAAAACTATACCATTATCTCACACCATACATGAAAATCAACTCAAAGTGGATAAAAGATATGGATGAAAGACCTGAAATTATAAAATATATAGAATAAAATAGACAAAACCCTTCATGACATAAACCTCAGAAACATCTTATGGACTCATCTCTAGTAGCAAGGAAAACAAAGAGAAAATAAGCAGGTGGGACTATATTAAACTAAAAAGCTTCTGTAAAGGGAAAGAGACCATGATCAAAACAAAAAGACACCCTACTGAATAGGAGAAAACTTTCAAAATGTACATCTGATAAGGAATTGATAAAGATCTACAAAGTGCTTATATAACTCAACAAAATAAAAACAAACAACCCAATAAAAAAAGGGCAGAAGAGCTAAATAGACACTTCTCCAAAGAACACACGTCGATGTCAATGAACTTTTGAAAAAATGCACATTATCACTCATCATCAGGGAAATGAAAATCAAAAACCACACTGAGATACCACCTCACACTCATGAGAATGACCCATATAAAAAAATAGAAGAAAATCAAAAACAGTAAGGGCTGGGAAGTGGGAGGAGAAATAGGAATCCTATTACACTGTTGCTTGGAATGTAGACTGATCCAGCCCCTATGGAAAGAATTGTATAGATTCCTCAAAAGACTAAAATGGATTTATCATATGACCGAGTAATTCAACTCTCAGGTATCTATTCAACAATAATAAAAACACTAATTCAAAAGGTAAACTGCACTCCTGTGTTTACAGCAGCACTATTTACAATAGCCAAGATATAGAAACAACCAAAATGCCCAGAACAGATGAGTGTATCAAGAAGATGTGGTACATGTACACTGTGGACCAAAAAAGATAAATTTGTGCCATTTGCAGCAACATGGATGGAACTGAAAGGGATTATTCTAAGCAAAGTGAGCCAGAAAGAGGAAGATAAATATTGGATGGTGTCACTTAGATGTGGAATCTAGAGAAACCAAACAAAGTATCAGACAAAGACAAACTGTAAGACTGACCCTGGAAAGCAGACTTTAGATCTGAGACACTCAGGAAGGATGGGTGAGGGAGAGTAGAAGAGTGAAGAAGGTGGTGTGATGGGGAGGGGAGTGTTGTGAACTGTGGTGGAGGACTATGGGCACTTTGGTGGTGGGAAAACTATGGTGACTGCACCTGAGGGAGGAAATCACATATTGTGAAAATATAAAGAAGGATTTAAAAAGAGAGAGAGAGAGACGAAAAGAAACAATGAATTCAGTACAGTGATGTGGCAGGCTACAAAATCAATTTTTAAATAATCAGTGTGTCCCTATATGTAAACAAAGAACTGGAAGAGAAAAAGTGAATAAAACAATTGTTTTTAGAGTATCATCTAAATACCTACAAGTAAACTTAAAAAAGGAGTTGAAGGACCTATACAATGAAAACTATAATACACTAGAAATAGAAAAATAGAAATGGAAAAAGACACAATAGAAAAGAAAAACTATAATACACTAGAAATAGAAAAATAGAAATGGAAAAAGACACAATAGAAAAGATATTCTTGCTCATGGGTTGGAAGAATCAGTAATGTCAAAATGATCATCTTGCCCAAAGCAATATACACATGCAATGCAATCCTTATCAATGGCATTCTTCAAAGAAATAGAACAAACACCGAGATTCATAAAGAACTACAAAAGACCCTGAATAGCAAAAGCAATCCCGACAAAGAAGGAAAACTATGCTTAAGTTTTAATAAACCTAACAGTATGGTACTGGAATAAATATATGGCACATGGACCAATGGAAGAACTCAGAGGCCAGAAATAAGCCCACACTTACAGTTAATCTACCACAAAGGAACCAAGAGTATACATTGGAGAAAGGAAAATCTCTTCAACAAATGGCAATAGGAAAACTGGATATTCACTTGCTTGGCTCGAATGCTATCTAGAATGAACGTTGAAAATGAAACCAGACGCACTGTTTCAAACTATATACAAAAGTTAATTCAAAATACAATAAGTCCTGAAACCATAAAATGCATAGAAGAAACATAGACAAAACACTACACATCATTGGCTTCAGTGATTTTTTTTTGTATTAATCTCCAGCAGCAAGAGAAACACAAAAGAATATAAACAAACAGGACTACATCAAACAAAAATACTTCTGCACAGAAAAAGAAACTATCACTCAAATGAAAACACACTCTACTGAATGGTGTAAAATGTCTGCACATCACACATCTGACAAAGGGTTGATACCCAGAATCTACAAAGAACCCGTATAACTCATTAAGAAGAAAAAAAAAAACCCAATCCAAACAAGGGCAGAAGAGCTAAATAGGCACTTCTTCAAAAAAGGCATGAAAGTGGCCAACAAACACATGAAAAAAAATGGTCCTCATCACTTATACTCAGGAAGTGCAAATTAAAATCAAAACAAGATAACATCTCAAATCTGTGAGAATGGCCTGTATTTTTAAAAAAAATACACACAGAAACAAGTGTTGGTGAGGGTGCAGAGAAAAAGGAGCCCTCGAGCATTGTTTTTGGAAATGCATACTGTTCCAGTACCAATGGGAAATAGTAAGGAGGTTTCTCAAAATGTTAAAAGTAGATCTACCATATGATTCAGCAATTCCACTCCTAGATATATACCTAAGGAACACTAAAACGCTAAATTGCAGGAATATATGCACCCTTATATTCATTGCAGCCCTATTTACTATAGCCAAGTAGTGGAAAAAACACAACTGCTCAAGGACACATGATGGGTTAGATTGATGAAGTACACATAGACAATGGAACACTATTCAAGCTATATAAAGTAATGAATCCTTGACATTTGTGATAACCTGGGTAGAACTGGAGGGGATTATGCTCAGTGAAATACCCATAAGGAGAAAGATAAATAAATATGAGATGGTTTCACTCACAGGTGCGATATAAAGAAACAAGAAAAAGGGTCAGACAAAATCAAACCAAAAATGAACAAACAAACAAAACCAGAAATCTGATGGTAAAATTGAATCTACCAGAGAGGGAAGGGAAGCTTGACAGCAAGTAAGCAAAGGCGGTGCAATGGACTATGGTAGAAAATTATGGATGCCTTGGTGGTGGGTATGGTGTGGTAACATATCTAATAAGGTGTAAAGATACGCCTCTGAATCACATGCAGTGATGTAAACCACTGTTATTACAATAAAAAGTAATAAAATGAAAGATAGGACATTAACACATACACACAAAAATAAAAACACCTTGGTGAATAGAAAGAAAAATTGCATGCTAGTAAATTAGATAAGCTAAAAACTATCTGAGCAGAACTCCAGAAATATAACAACTACTACTGAAACTCTCAAGGAGAACTAGAAAAGCTGAACAGACTTATAATAAACAAAAATTTTGAATAAATAACAATATAATTCCATAAATTTGAACATTCCCAGGTAAGTCGACTTACTGATGAATTATACCAAATGTTTAAATAAATGAACACCAACATGAGATAGTTGAGAAAACATGCTTAGTGAAAGAAACCAGTCCAAAATTGGCACATATTGCAAGATCTCTGATCATAATAGTGTGAAATAAGCCAGAAGGAAAAAGCAAAATATTGAATGGTTCCACTTATAGGAGGAATATAGGGGAACTAAATAAGGGATGAGGAAAAAATGTATAACAGTAGTAGTAGCAGTAGTAGTAGTAGTAGTAGTAATTAAAAACAAAATTAGCAGGTAACCATAAATCAGAGATGCTCTGCAAGGGAGGAGGAGGAAAAGGGATCAAAACAGGGGAGAGAAGAGCACAAGGGACTATGGTGATTGTTCCCAGGTGAATTGGTAGTGGAAATTTTAAGGGCAATACACAATGATGAAAAAGATCTAAATTTTAAAAATTAAAATTTAAAAAGTGTAAAATAATATGCAATATTAGAAAAAGGAAATAATTATATATTAGACATTCTCATCAGAAGAGAATAGAGAGGGCTTAAATATATACTGGGTTTCATTTTGGACATATATCACTAAATAAGATTGTGTTGATAGTTACAAAGCTGTGAATATACTAAAAAAACACTGCACTATATCCTCAAACATGTTAGTTTATGGTATTTGAATTATATCTTTAAAAAGAAGTGGAAATTCTTTTTTATTATGTAAATTACTTTTTTAATAAATAAATTAGTTTATATATATTTTACATCATTGTTCATTTTCGTACAATGTATGCTTTCTCCTCTCAGGTGTAGTCCCCATAAAATTCCCACCACAAATTCCATCACCATAGTCCCTTGTGCTCTTCTCTCCCCCGTTTTGATACCTCTCTCTCCCCATCCCCTGCAGAATGTCACTGATTTATAACTGCCTATTAATTTTGTTTATTTATTTATAATTTTTACCTGATCCCTTATTTGATTGCCCTATATTCTGCTTAAAAATTAAACCATCTGTTATTTTTCTTTTTCCTTCTGGTTTATTTAACTGAACATAATCCCTTCCAGCTCTATCCATGTTGCTGCAAATGGCATGAGTGTATCTTTTTTGATTGCTGAGTAGTATTCCATGGTGTATATATACCACTTCTTCTTGATCCAGTCATCTATTTTAGGGCATTTGGGTTGTTTCCATATCTTACCTATTGTAAATAGGTGCTGAAATAAACATAGGGGAACAGGTATACTTTTGAATTCATGTTTTTTTATCCTTTGGGTAGATCCCTAGGAGTGGAATAGCTGGGTCATATGGTAGCTACATTTTTAGTGGTTTGAGGAACCTCCACACAGTTTTCCATAGTGGTTGGACCAGTTTGCATTCCCATCAGCAGTGTGGGAGAGTTCCTTTTTTTCCACATTCTTGCCAATATTTATTGTTGCTAGTTTTTTTAATATGTGCCATTCTCACTGGTGGAAGGTGGTATCTCATTGTGGTTTTGATTTGCATTTCTCTGATTAGAAGTGATGTTGAATATTTTTTCATACCCTTGGCCATTTGCATTTCCTCTTTGGAGAAGAGTCTTTTTACCTCTTCTGCCCATTTTTTGAACTGGGTTGTTTACTCTGTTTTTGTTGAGTCATGTGAACTTTTTGTAGGTCTTTGTGATCAGTCCCTTATCAGTTGTGTGGAGTGCAAAAATTTTCTCCCAATCAGTAGGGTGTCTCTTTGTTTTTGGATAATGTCTCTTTTGGTGACATTAGCAACAGAAGCTATTTAGTTTGATGTAATCCCAGCTGTTTATCTCTTCCTTCACTTTCTTTGCTTTGGGGGATGAGTCTTAAAGATGTTACTGAGATGTATGTCATGGAGTGTTTTATCTATATTTTCTTCTATTTATTTTATGGTTTCAGATCTAATGTTCAATTCCTTTATCCATTTTGAGTTGATTTTTGTGCTCCTCCATCTCCTCCATTAATCTTTTAATATCCTGTGTTCCCTTCACTTCCTTCTTTAAAGACTCAGTTTCATTCTTCAGTTTATTAATATAATTAATATTTCTCATTTAATATTTCTCATATCATTCTTTTCCTTTATGTCGTCTTTATGTTTTTTAACCATGGCAACTCTAAATTCTGTCAGGCGGAAAAGTTCTTCTATGTCATTGTTGTTGTGTTCTGGGGGCTAATTTTCTTTCCTTCTCCCTGTTGTTTGTTTTCTAATTTGTTCTATGCGCTGGGGTACTGTGCCACTGTACTGGCAGGCATCTCTTCGGGATGTTCCTACAGGGATGTCAGGGACAGGTGGCCAGACTAAGCCCAGGGCTCTCACGCCAGACTTCACAAGGACAATGATACTGTGGAAGGGTTGATGGGTGCTATCACTGAAGATCACTAGGTATCTGTATGCTGCTGGTGTCTTCCCCCACACGTGCATTTTAACCTAAAATGCCGGGCATGGTCTATGCATGCGATAGGGCTTCACACAGACTCTAATGCTGTGTGCGGGTCAAAAGCCACTCTACCATGTTGTTGCTGCTCCGTGTGGGGACTGGGCTT
Source organism: Scalopus aquaticus (assembly GCA_004024925.1). Classification (NCBI taxonomy): domain Eukaryota; kingdom Metazoa; phylum Chordata; class Mammalia; order Eulipotyphla; family Talpidae; genus Scalopus; species Scalopus aquaticus. Next base: position 3,751 of record PVIJ01017902.1, on the reverse strand, counting down.
CCCTTTCCCTTCCTGGATTTACTTCCTGTTCCGGATGGGGTGCAAAGGTGCACAGGGAGTTGCCGGCTTCCCAAGGATGTGTGCTGGCTATAGGGCACTGTCCTAGATCTCACTGTTCACCTTTGATTTCTGGGGCCTCCCTCTGCCTTTACTTGGTTCCAGAAGGGGTGCTTAGGAGTCACTGGCATGTTTACGAGGCCCTCCTTCATCATTTATCTTTTATGTTGTTGTTTTGTAGCCTCTGCTTTTTGTTGTTGTTGTTGTTGTTGTTTCAGTTCCTTAAGCATTGTCATAAATGTTATCTTGCATTGGGGCTAATTTCAGGGGCTTTTGGTTTTGGCATTTGTGTCTTCTTCTGCCTCCTCATTTTTAAAGTTTCATGGGTTGTGGTGAGGATACATTTTCAGACTCTTTGCAACCTAATGAAGTAATCTGAGGACTGATGTTGGCAAAGGTAGTAAGTATAATAGAGGACAGGGGCAGTAGGGCACCAAAGGTTAACCACCAGTAGACTCAGGAATTTGAAATTCTCACTGTGCTATGGATGCCAGAGTTGTGTGTTGGGGGTCCAAGGTGAACTCCCGTAGGCCAGCTCCTCAGTCTTAGCATCTTAGAGTCTCATGTCCATTTCCACTCTAGGCTATTCCTGAGCACTAGATGCAGTGCTGAGCATGGATTGCCGTTGATATGGAGTCACAGGCTCGGGGCTGTTCTTTTTCTATTCCAGCACAGAACCTCATCCTGAAGTGTTTACTGCTGTTATTGGTAAGGGTTCAATCCCTTCTGTGTTTTGGTTTTAGACCTGAGGTGTGAGATGTGAGGTGTTTTGAATATTTCAGCCTGGGCTTCCAGGAGTAGCCTCTTCTATAAAGACATCAAGGTGCTCTGACCTGCTTCTCCCTGATGATTCAGGCTCCAGCTACTCTGGATTAAGAGTTTCTGACTCAAGACAGTAGTCCTTATGGTGTATCCCCAAGCCTGGAGCTCTCAAACAGTGCACGTCTGTCCTCTTGCAAACTCGTGCAATTCTGGAACCAGTGCAGTGCCAGGTCTCAGGAGCTGGACATCGGCATGTCTCCAAGTCAACAGGTGTAGGGAGCTCTAGACGGCAGCTGCTCCTCCTTCTCGTGGGTTTTACTGTCTAAAAAAAGTTCACTTCAACCTAACCTGCTTTCCCCACTGGTCCATTGCCTCTAGTGTGGGCTGATGTTGTCCATTTTTCCCTCAGGAGTTTTGTGTCTGTTTTACTGCGACTTAGTTTGAATACCTGGAGGGGACAAGCCCAGAATCTCCACTCTGTTGCCATCTTACTGACATTTTCACTTGGTAGGGGTCAGGTTCCATAAATATGAATTGGGGCAAGATGGTGGATACTGCACCATCTAATTATTTTCTCTTTCAACAATTTTGTGTACTTGTACACATTTCTGGCAGAAAGATGGTAAAAGTCCACAGTTACAATTGTGAAAATGACTACTAATTCTGTTATTTTCAATAATTCCTTCATTATTTGCAGGTCTAGTAATATTGATTATGGATTTTGATTATGCATGTCAGAAGAATTGAAGTGGGATTTTTTGTGTTTTTCTTTTTATTCATGAAGTGTCATTGTTTCACACCTTTGACAATATTTTGACAATAAGGAATTTTCCCCATAAGGGTGGTCATCATAGCAGGGATTCCTTTTGAACAAAATAACATATTTTAAATTAGATTGTGTGGATAGTTGCAAAACTCTGTGTATGTACTAAAAATCACTGCATTTTATTCTCCAAAAAGTGGGTTTATGGTATTGGAATTATACATTAATAATACTGTTTTATAAGAAGGAGAAAAATCTATAAAAGCATCTCTATAGATAGGTTTACATCAATACACAAAGGCATGTATTTCTTGCATAAAATTATAGAATTAGCTTTAAATTATTTATTCAATAAAGATATATAAAGACTCCACATAGGAAATTATAGGGAGGAGATGGCCCTGAAAGCAACTTCTCTGCCAGAGCAGCAATGCTGCAAACCCAAACGCCCAAACTGGCCTATTCCCAGGCATGACCTTCACGAGAGGTCTCACCACACTAACCCGCATAGACTCTGCTTGCTTCCCAGTCCTGGCTCTCCATGCCTCTTACTGACAACACGTGGAAATTGATACCACTGAATAAGATTACTTGTGAGTTGAGTGATCCTGAGGATTTTCTTTTGTGTTTAATAAACATGCACCTTGATTCGCACAGAGGTAGGCAGATGTCAGAGTTATTTACAGTCATGAAGGGAAAAGAAACATATTTTCCTATGAGAACATTTATTAAGGTATGATTGACACACAACGAGCAGCACATATTTATAATAGTAATGTAAGTTGAAAAAAGAAATTTTGAAGAGAAAAGATTGAGAGAAGGAGGGAAGGAGAGCTCAAAGCCACAGTCTAGAGCGTGTCAATCTGTAGGGAAGATTTGAGGAAGAGGAGCCCATCAGTGCATTGCAGAATAGGGTCCACACAGGAAGGAAAAGCCAGAGGAGGGTACGTTATGCCATCCAGAAGATTTCACGGAAGTGGAAGTAGGCAGCAAATTCCATGCCACTCGGGCAGCGCTAACAAGGTCAGAGGAATGGCATTCTGATCCGCAACATGTGAATTATAGAAGAACAAGGGGAAAAGCAGTTTAGAGAAGTGGATGCGAGAATCATTGGGGGGAAAGGTGAAGAAGTGGACAGTAACCATTTAGACGACGTATGATGAAAGTTTTGCTGTGCAGGGCAGCAGCTCGATGAAACGATAATTGTTTCAATAGTAGGGAACTGTCCTCAAGGGAAGTTACTTGTCATAAAGGAGGACAATGGAGCACGGTTATACGCGGTGGGAATAACCAACAGAGCAGAAAAAAAAAAACGTGAAGATGCAAGAGAAACAACACTTACCTCAAGGTTTAAATCTCTCGGAGGGTGAGAGATAAGCAGTGGGTGGAATGGAGATGCGGGTTGTGGTAAAATTATGACCAGCTGCCCCGTGATTCATACTCTTACTTAAAGACATACTGACCTCTTCGTGGACGGCCAGATTGAGAATGAGGGATTAGCAAACCTGTGGGAATGAGATCTGAAGTCCACGGCACCTAGACTGAGGAATGGAGGTTAATGGAGACTGACAACGTGAAAGTTGAAAAACAATCAGCAAGGCTGCTGGAGACGTGCATAGATCTCATTGCTGATAGATACAGAAATCTTTACAACAAAGAGCTTAATGGAGGGGATCTTTCCCTTTTAGGGGGCGAAAAGGGCTGTCCTCAACATAGAGCAGAAAAGCTAGGAACAAGGTCAACCCAGAAAGGAATCTGCTCAGAAGATCTTAACATTTGGGTGAGTGGAGAGGAAGTAGGAGCTGGGAGATTTTCCTTGGATTCTGGATTATTGACCTTTAACCTCCATTCCCTAAGAGTTTCGTCACCCATTATGGTTCCTTGTAGTTACCCTTGACGTGCCATTAAAATCTGCTGCTCCACTAGAGTCTAGAGTGGAGCCTGGAGGAACGGGTGAAGAGAGGATTTGGAGGAAGCATCGTCTCTCTTGCCCTACTGCTCCTGGGTGGTCCTACTTCAACAGATCAACATTCAACAGCCAACAGATGGGGCGTCCCTGAGTGGAGCGTGAGTCACTGAGAAGAGCCTGGCAGGTGGATTCTCAGCAGCCGTGGGGGCTACTTCCTTCCCCAGATCAGACTGGGTGTCTCCGAAGGACACTGAGGCAGG
>PVIJ01017901.1:0-20899 GCA_004024925.1 Scalopus aquaticus | reverse complement strand
AGCGGGAAGGCCCGGATGCGGGAAGGGCGGTGGAGGGGGGCCGTGCGTCGCCGCTGCAGAAGCCCGCCAGCATCAGGTCCACTGCGTGCACGCACGGGGCTCTGGGAAGAGTCTGGCTCTCCCCCTGCGCGCCCCCGCCCCACTCACCTCCCCGCCCCAAAGGTAATCAGCGCAATTAGCTGCCGAAGAAATGTGCTTTCGGGACTAGGGATGTGCTAAGCCACAAAGTGCCGAGGTACCACCGAATTACCATCTCCCAGGGTGTCCCTCCGGGCTGTGTTTCTGAATGCAATCATAATAATGATAAATCGATGTCTCATTTAAAGGTTACTTTTAAAACCTGCCAGTTGTGTGTCTGTGGGGGGAATCCCTGCGTGCGGGAGAAAAATGCACGAAAAGAGCTACTCCCGGGTTTCCAGGCCGAATGCAGGGACGCGATGGTTGCAGACTGCAGATCTGGGGCCGGCGCTGGCTCATCCGGGAGACAGGAGCTGGCGAGGGGAGACATCTATTCCCGTGGGGATGAAGCTCCCGTTTGCGTCAAACTCAAGCGGAAAAGGCTGCACGGTTCCAGGGGTGCCTCCCGCCCTCCCCCTCACGCGCAGAGGCGCGCGCACGCGCACGCACGCACAGGTGTCTCGCTGACCCCTCCCTGGCCGTCGCCAGTTCCGAAAAGCCAGTTCTCCCGGTGACGCCGGCGGAGGGGGGCGGGAGAGGGCAGGAGCCACCCCCTCGGAGACCCCTCCCATCCTAGTGCACCCAAAGGGGACAGTTAAGACAATGGTTACCCTAGCGCCCAGGGGTGGGACCAGCTCGTCTCTCGGACCGCCGCCTCGCGGTGGCGCAGAGCGCTGCCCCCTACCGGGAGCCTGTGCCTGAGCGCTGCGCAGGTGGTGGTGGGGGGATCGCACCGGAGGCCGGCTCGGGTGGGGGCTGGGAACCGGGCGTGATGACCCGTGTGACCTCCGTTGGTGTTCGGGCATCATCCCCGCCCTTGTCTCCATTCCCTTACAATTTCAAATTCCCCAACCTGGCCCCTCCCTCGGGGGGAGACGGCGAAAGCGGGCACTGCCAGGGAACACGGGTGCGAGATTGGGGAGGGCGCTGCCCGCCGGATCGACTTAGCTTCGGCCCCCTCCTCCTCGCTGTTTCTGCGGAAGGAAGCTCTGGGGCCGCAGCAGCCCTTGGTGCCAGCAGTTTCTCTTCCTGACCTTGGCTGAGATTTGCTGCTGCGGGGTTTTGCCCAGCAGAAAACAGTTTGTCTCCTGCGCAAGGATTGGGGATGCCCTCGGGGTAGAGGGTTTGCCCAGATCTGCGCCTCGCGCCGGACTTCTGCCTTGGAGACGTCTCCAAGCACTGGCACATCCGCGGACCCCAGGGCGCAGCGTCCCCGTGGCCGCACAGCCATCCCCGCACTGCCTGTGCCCCCGCCCATTTAGGGTGGGGACATTTCCAGTAAACCCCCGTCCCCACGTTTCTGTGTGCGTGGGTACAAGGATGGGGGGCGATGCAGACCCGCATATGTCCTCCCACTTCTCCCACACTGGGACATTATCCCTTAAGTGGTCTTTTCTCTACCCTAAAACCCCAAGGGCAGAAGGCGCCCTCGAATCTGGAACCCCTCTCCCTGACTGTTGGCGGCCGGTCTCTGCCTCTTATTTATTGAATTTGAAATTTCCAGCAGTGGTGGGGAAATCACCTGAGGGAGGACACAGCTGCTGGGAGCGGTGAGGGAGACACTTGCAGATAGGGACAAATAAAGCCCCAAGCTCAGAGACACACCTCTCCCTGACCCGGACGGACCCTCAGGCCTGGGTCCCTCTGTTTTGGGGCACCCGCTGGACTTCCCCAGTGGTCTCGTCTGCGGAGCCCGGGCACCCCCGCCGGTCCTCTGTTGGCACTTTTCGTTTATTCCTCACCCCGCCAGTGCTGGGGTCCCTGGGGGCAATTTCCCCCCTCCCTGGTCCTCCCCCAAGCCTTGTCCTGAGCTCGCGCCCCGCCGGTCTCCAGTTCGTCCGAGGCACCCTTGCCAGAGCCTCGGGCTCCCCTTGACGCCCAGAAGCGCGTGGTGGTCGCGGGCGCCTCCTGGGCGGGGCGGCTCCCCGCTGGGTGGAGGCGGAGGTCGCGGAGCAGCTCCCCGCGGAGAGGCGGGTGGGCGCGCGGCACCTGCTGAGCTACAGCCGAGGCTGAGGTTCATGGCGCCTGAGGCGCCATCGGCTCTTCTCGGCCGAGTTCCGGGCCGGGGTCGTCTTGTCGCCTGCTCGCAACACCTTTCCATTTCATTTTTCTTTTTCTGGCGTGCGGGCGTCCGCGCCGGCCCTCTAGCCCCACGCCGGGGTGGGGGTAGGGACCGTGGTCGCTGCGTGGGCAGGGGCGGCAGCGGCCACGCAGCTCCACGCCCCATTGGCCCCCCCGGGCGCCGGCGCCGCCACCCCGAGAGCGGGGCTGGGGGGGCCGCCGGGAGCGCCCGTGGGTCGGCACCCGCCGCCCGCCTCGGCCCGCGCCGCCCCGCTCCCCGGCGCCGGCCCCCGCGCGGCCCCGCTCCCCGGCGCCGCGAGGATCCCCGCGCGCGGGGGCGGGGGCGGCGGGGCCGGCGGGGCCGGGCGGGGGCGCGGGAGGCGCGGCGCCCGCCCCCGCCGGTGGCAGCGTGGCGGCTGGCGCCGTTTGGCAGCCATTTTCTGCAGCTGCCGCGCCGGGCTCGGCCGGGAGGGGAGGCGGCGGCCGGCGGGCAGCGGCGGCGGGGCCGGGGCGCGGGGCGGCGGCGCGGCCGGCGGGCGGGGGGGGCGGGGGCGCCGTGTCGCAGCGCCCCGCCTCCCTGCTGCAGTGCGGCCCGAGCGGGGCCGCTCCGCGTGGCGAGCGCCTGGATCCCACCCTTTCCCCGCCATCTTGTACCGGGCTGGCGCCTACCCAAGGCCGGGCTGCCGCAGACAAAGCCGCCCGGGCCGCAGGGTCCCGGCCGCCCACCGGGCCCCGCGGCCCGCGCCCCCGCCGGCCCCTCCCGGCCGGGGCGCCCCACCCCCAGGGAGGCCCGCGGGCGACGGCCACTCGCCCGTCCCGAGGGTCGGTCGGGCCCCCGCCACGCGGGTCGCGCGGCGGGAATGTCGCCCTGGCCGGCGCCCACCCTGGTCGCGGGCAGGGGCCCCCAGGGCCGCTGGCGGTGGGGCGGGCTGGGCACGCCTCAAACTGTTTCTTCTAACGAGTGGGGGTGGGGCGGGGGCCACTGGTCTTGGAATCCTTGCCCCCCCCCAGTGGCAACCTTTCTTCCACTGAGGAACCTCAAAAAGGACCGCAGCTGCCCAGCAGCTGCTGCAAAGGGAAATCCCGTTCTCCGTTTTCTGGGATGGCAGTGCCATCGCCCCAATTCCCCAGCTTTCTCAGTCCCTTCCCTGGAGGCCCCTGCGCAGGGCTTAAAGACCTAGGGGTCCATGGCGTGTGCCAGGGAGAGGAGGCACCCCTTCCTCAGCCCGGAGACCCCTGGAGAAGCTGGTCCCTGCCAGCCTATGCCCCCAAGAGCCACACCTCTCCTTGCTGGAGGTTCACCTGCCCCACAACTCCATTTTTCATCCACAAGTCTCCAACGCTTGAGGGAGACTGGGGGCTCTGAGGGACCCCAAGAGCTGGTTGGGTTCCCTCAGCTGCTTAACCTCAGGGGAACACACATGGCCACTGGCTCTTGTACCCTCCTTCTGCTCCCGTGGGGTTCGGTCCTCCCCGAGGGAGTCCCCCATGCCAGGAGGGTCCGGCTGGAGGGAGGGCGGCACACAAGGAAACTGAGGCCGAGAGGGGCGTGGCTGGCGCGAGGTCATTCGGGTTAGGGCGAACTGGACTCTCCACACACCCCTTCCCCTGCCCTCCCCTTGTTCCTTTCAAATGCCACGATCAAAGCCGGGCTGGCTGCGGACAGGAGCTGCTCCTCCAAAGGCTCCCGGCCAACTACGCCATAGGGATTGGGCGCGGGGGGGGGTGGGTGGGGGTGGGGGGGCGTGGCCAGCCGGCCGGTTCACACCTGAAAAGTGGGTTTCCCAAACTGGATGCCTGCTGTCCCCACCCCTCTGGGGTTCGCTTTCCAGGGTCAAAAACAAAGTAACCTGGGACGACCTCTCCACTGCCCTGGCGGGGTTCAGCCCTCCCCCACCAGCGCCTGCCAGCCTAGGGACTGAGCACGGCTCCCGAAACCAGTCTGACCACTTTGCCCATTTCCCAAGCCTCCCTTGGGCGGACAGGCCCAGGGCCCCCAGGGTGGAGCCGCCAGCCGCTGCCCTTGCGCAGGAGGCAGGTGTCAAAAGGACGCGGCCCTGTGCCTGGGGCCTCGCGGCGCTCCCCGCCCTTGGCCTCCAGCGTGGAAGCCGTGTTGGCGGCCCCACTCGCGCACCAGCCCTCGGGGATCAGCAGCGCCCCCCTCCCCGCTGCGAGTTAGTGTCCGTGGTCAGAGCCCGCCCCCCACTGCCCCGGGGGCGCTTACAGTCCGGGCTAGGACGCAGCCGAGCCCCAGAGCGTAGGGCGGGGCATTAGAAGGTGGGTGCTGGGTGGGGGTCGCGGAGCGGTGCAGGATGGGACTGAGGCCGTGGAGGAGGGGCCGACCTCGAGGGGCGCGTGGGCGAGAGGCGGCGCCCCAGGCGGAGGCCTGGTGGGCGTGAGGCCGGCAGTCGCCCTGCGCAAGGCTTGCCAGCCATTCGCCAGGGCATCAAGAAAGCGACTGCGCCCCCGCGGCTCCTCTGGACGGGAACCCCCAGAGGTCAGGGGCCAGCGGCCCCGGCTCCAGCCGCCACGCGGCGCCCGCGTCCGACCGTGAGCCCGCTGGCTCCGACCTGGGCGGCGACGTGCTTGCCCGCGGGCTGTGGTCCCGGCCAGGTGGGCACAGCCGGGTGGGCATCTGGAGCCGCTGCTGTGCGGCCCGGCGCTGCGGCCACCCGCGCGGAGGGAAAATGGCCGGCTGCCAGCGTCGCAGCCCCCGGCCCCCAGGACGCGACGCAGGCTGCGTCGAGGGGCGCCGCTCCCCCGCTCTGTCCCGCGCCCCTGAGACTCCGCGTCGGCTGGGGCAGGCAGAGCCAGTTGTGCGAGGTCAGAAGGGCCGAGGTTCCGGGGTGCGCCCCTTCTCTGAGCCCCGCCCCCATCTCCCCAGCTCGAATGCTGTTTTGGGAGGAAGGGAAGGGCAGGCAGCGCCCAGTATGTGTTGGGGCTCCCGCATGGCAGGCCGGCCCCTGCTCCCTTAGGGACCCCCCGGACCATTGCCAGCCTGGGGGCAAAGAAGAGCCTCCCCACCAGGGCTTGAGTTCCTTTTAGACCAGGCTGAAAGGCTAAAAGAAAAAGCTGGGTTGGGGTGCGGTGGGGTGGGGTGGGGAGAACAGGAGCAGGCGCTGGTTACTCTCCCACCCAGGTGAGGGAGAGCTGGGGCTTCCGGGGGCAAAGCTGAGGGTCCTGAGGTCACGTCAACAGACCCCCGCAGAGTGGGGCTGGGGTCAGTTCTGCTGGGCGGGGAGACTTCCTGACAAGATTGTCCCCCAGGGCACCCTGGAACTTGGAACTCTGCCACCCCCCCCACCCCTACCCAGATGAAAGGGAGGGAAGCGGACTGTAAGCCCCTCCCTAGAGGGCTGGTGGACACCTCAGCAAGGCACTAGGGGCTCGTGGGCCCCCTGGGCCGGGGAACCCTGGAGCAAGTTCCTGCGCAGGTCAGTGGGGGCAGGACATCGGGGGCGCCCATTTCCCGGAAACAAAGTGAGCAGGGCACGCAGCAGGCTTGAACCCCAGCCCTGCTGGAGCTGAAATCTCTCCAGGGCCTGGGCCTGGTCCCCACAGGGGCCCCAGGACTTGGTGAAACGACCTGGGAAGCGCCTGCCTCGCCTCAGCAGGTGCCTGAACTGGACATGGGTGGGGCGGGCCCTCAGCGTCCTGCCGCTCCTCTTCGCCCCTTCCCAGCGCGGTGCTGTGCTCGCTGTGCAGGAGTGTGGCCGCCACATCCCCAGCCCCAGCATGCAGGCGCGGCTGGAAACCATGTCTCCAGGCTGGAGCTTCCCCCTCCACCCCCACCTACCACCTCCTCTCCTTCTTGGGGAATCCCCAGACAAACACCAAACCCGGATGTGCTTCTTCAGGAAGGAGCTCCTGAAGCAGCCACCCAGCCTGCTGACGGCGCTCCGGCCCCTCCCTTGGAGAGCAGGCCTGGGAAGAGGGGCTAGATCTGAAAGACAGAGAGAATCCTCTCAGTCACCGACCCCTGAGGCTGACTTCAATCCCAGGGCACTGCTGGTCACAGGGGAAAGCCTTCCTTCTGAGCAGTGTCCACAGCTGGTCTGGGGGGAGCTGCAGGGACTGCAGGTGGGGAAGGAGGGAGAAGAATTAGGCCGCCTACTCTGGCCTGTCTCAAACTTCCTGTTACATAGTAGAACAAGGCTTGTCTCCAGATGCAAGCTGATATCCTAGAAATTTTTCCACTCACTGCTTCAATTTTCATCTACTCACCCACCCACCCATCCATCCATCCACCCATCCATCCATCCATCCATCATCATCCATCCATCCATCCATCCTTCTATCCACCATCCATCCATCCATCCATCCCCCCCATCACCCATCATCCATCCATCCATCATCCATCATCATCCATCCATCCCCCCCATCATCCATCCATCCATCCATCCATCCTCTATCCATCCATCAATCATCCATCATCCGACCATTGTCCATCCATCCATCATCATCCATCCATCCATCATCCGTCCATCCGTCCATCTGTCCATCCATCCAAGATTCTCATCTCTGTGCTAGTCAAGCTCAGTGCTCAGTGCTAAGGGTATTTTTATGAACAAAACAGGCTTTGAGCATGTGTAAGCATGAGAGGAAACAGAGATAAAGACGCTCCACGCCTGACATCACTGACAGGTTTACTTAGGGTTGGGGCCACAGGCAAGGCCAGCAAGGAAGTTGTCTGACCAACTCAAGCCATGGGGCTGTCACTGAACGGAGTGCCGTGGAAATAGAAGGAACCTTCTTGCCAGCCTGAGACTGCAGGGGAGAGAAGGGGCTACACGGGAATCAGGTGTGAGAAAGGGGTGCTATTGCCAGGTCTGTGGAGCTGATGTGGGAACCAGTGGCCCTCCGCTGTGGGGGACCCCTGCAGCCATGCCCCCTGGGGGTCTCTGGGTGCTGAGCTGGTCTAGGACAAGCCAGGGTTTGGGGTCTGAAGCAGAACTCAAGCAGGTCCCACCCGCCATCAGGCTGACTGTCCCTCCGGCTGTTTGATGGGTGGGGTCCCAAAGTGGGGCCTGCAGCTGGGAGAGCTGCACCTTGGCAGTCTGGATGCTTCGCTGGCTGGAGTGGGGGCCCGCCGCCGCTGACTTCACCTGTCAGGGGAGGTGTCCTGGGCTCTCTGCAGCGAGCACCCAGGACCCGGGTCTGCTCCATTTGTGGGGTTCACGGCACGGCCTCTGCCATGTGGGGTTGTGGTTGTGGCGCTTCCTGTGTCCAAAGACCCCGCGGCAGCAGTGTGGCCCGGCCCACAGGCACTGCCCTCTGCCCTCTGCGTGGCAGAGGGCCACCCCCCGCGCGGGCAGCTTGCCTGGGTCGTCATGTGGATGACACGGAGGGAGCGCCGGGGCCCTGTGTGCCCTCGTGGGCCAGAGGGGCAGCAGCGGGCCTCCCGGGCTGGTGTCGCTCTGGGGCAGCAGCGGGCCCCGGGCTGGCGCCGCTCTGGGCATCTCTCCTAAATTCAGGTTGGGGATGCAGATGACGGGAGCGAGACCGGACGCCGCACGAGCTACAGCGCGCAGCCCGTCCACGGGCAGAGCAAAGGGCAAGGCCGTAACCCGCTGCCGCGCTCGGGTGTCCGGGAGCGTGGAGCCCACGGGTGGGTGGGCACTCCTGGGGCCAGTCCCAGAAGGCCGCCTGCCGCAGTCCGGAGCAGGCAGGCGGGGCTGCGTGGCCCGCGAATTGCACGCCCCGCTGTGGCCGGGCGGGGCGACCCAGGGAGGGGCCTCACACACATAAACACGCTCGTTCTCCAGGAAATTCTCATCCGGCCTGGGAGGCGCGCGGGGGCTGGTGCCGACGGAGACAGCCCTGCCGGGGACCGCAGCCCTTCTCTGGGGAAGGCGGCCCCACCCAAGGGACGAGGCGGGGACCCCGCAGGCGGGCAGCACGCTGGAGCCGGGGGCCTGGGCACTGCGCCAGCCTGGGCCAGCGCCTCAGCCTCTCTGGGGTGAAGGGGGGTCTGGAACCTGGGGCAGGGCTCTTGCCCGCCAAAGTTAACTTCCCGGCAGCTGTGAGGTTGCAGGGCGCGAGAAGGGGTGCGGGCCGCCTCACATGGAGTGGCCCAGCTCAGCGCCCGCTGGACCGAGGCCGCCTTGGAGCTTCCAGGGCACAGAGAGGGGCCCACCGACATGCGTCAGCGCAGGGGAGCAGGCAGAGCTGGGGTGCCGGGAGGGGCGCCCTGAAAGCACCATTTACAGACGGCTCGTCCACTCTGACGGCGAGGGCGAGACTCAGGGACCAGGCCCGCGCTGCCTCCTCCTCGGGCAGCAGTGCAGCCTCAGGGCGGCCCCCAGCCCAGCACGCAGGCCAGGGCGCGCGGCCAGAGATGCTGGCTCGGGCAGGACGCGGCGGCCAGTGCTGCAGCCCGGGCCCAGCTCTCCAGCTGCGCGGCGGCTGACGGGAGATGGCCGTGACGCTGAGGCCAGTGTGGTCTGACCCCCGACTTGCCGGCGCAGGCCAGCCCAGGCGGCTGTGTGGTGCGTCCCTCACCGAGCGGAGCGCCGGCCTCTTGAGGGCCCCACGAGGGAAGCTGGACGGCGGGGACAGTCCCCACGCGCGTTTCAGGGGCCTGGGTCCGAAGCCCTTCCCTGGTCCCTGGGGAGCGGCCAGCTCCAGGGCAGTGCCGCAGTCGCCTCTGCCGGCTCCCCCGAGGCACGCCTCTCTCTCTCAGGCTGGGCGGAACTTGTCCATTTCCGTCCCCCACTTACTGGGCGGCAAGTGACGGGACTGGTGTATCTGTGGGCGGGAGGGGAACCCGGGTGGGCACGAGGAGGGCCACCTGGGGGCCGGGGGCCTTACGGTGGGAGCCCCTGGGGTGGCCGGGTATTCCTGGGGCCACGCGCTCTCCGGGGCTCAGTCTCAGAGCCGTCGGCCAGTAGCTGGACGAGCTCAAACTCGCGGCCTGGAGCCGCACAGACAGGGGACTGCGGTCAGGTCCCTGAACTCCGGCAGGACCGTGCCGACAGGGAGCGGCCCGAGCACGACACAAGGCCAGCGCCGCCCAGCCGCTCTGGGCCGGCCTCCACCTGACCTCCCCGGACCATCCTCTGGGTCTAAGCAGATGAGCAGCTTCTGCCAGGCAGGAAACAGGCGCGGAGGGCCCAGCGACTTCCTCGGCCTCCCCCAGTGCGTCACCCCAGCTCTAGGAGCTGGGACAGAGCCGCGAGCCGGACAGAGCCCTGCTCTGCTGGGCCGGCGGGCCGACAGGCGCCAACTGGCTCTCGGGGAGAGAATAAGAGGGGACCCCCGGTCAGGGAAGGCCTCTCGGGGCGGCATTTAGGACAGCCAAATGAGGGCACTTGGGGGAGCCCTGGGGATACAGACCTGGCCAGAGGGGGCTGCTGGCCCAGGCCTGGCCGTAGTTCCTCTCTCTGCTGCGTCCTCAGCTCGCGTGGGCCCGTCCGTGCCGTGTGAGGGGCCCCGACCCCCTTTCCTTCCTGCTGAGGTTGTGGGGCGAAGGGCTGGCAGCAGGCCACCACGCAGGGAGCGAGCGCCAGGCTGGACACCGGCTTCTCAGCGCGGCCACGCCTGCCTTAGGCCCCAGCCAGCACCGGGGCCCAGAGGTCTGGAGGCCCCCAGACCTCTTTTGACCTTTCAACCTAGCGTGTTTTGACAATTTACAGAAAAGCTTAAGGACAGCGGAGGGGCTGCCTCTGTTCCCTCGACTTACTGTTGGCATATTTTGCCCACTCACCGCCTCATTCTCTCCATAAATGTCCATTTGCCCAGATTTTTCCTGAACTCCCTGAAAGTAACGGAGGGTCTTCGGGGCGGTGGCTTTCTCCAGGAAAGGGAGCGTCCTTCGTCCTGCTATGGCGCAGCCATCAAAACGGGGACTCGCCAGCCCCGGCCAGCACGGTGTCCAAGCCCCAGGCCGGGGGACTTTGTCAGCTCCTCAACAACGCTCTTTATAGTTTGTTGTTCTTTTTTCTTTCTGTCCCGAGAACCAAAGCAGGCTTGTGAATTGCATTCAGCGCCCTAGGCTCCAGGGCTGCGGGAGCTGGCACAACCTCTGCCGGCCCGGTGCCCTCGCTGCAGCCTGCAGGACGCGCCTCTGGAGCGACACTGTGTTTAGTGGGGAGACGGGGGCTGCGGCACCTCAGGAAGCCCGCAGACCTGTCCCCACACTGGGGGGAACGTGGCTTTGACCCCTTCTAGCCAGTGTCTCTCGGGCTCCCCCAGGCTGGGTGCCCTGGCACCTCTCCCCAGCCCTGTTCTTGCTCCCCTTTTCCTCCCTGTTCTGTTTGGCCACTCACTGCCTCCCTGCTCCTGTCCTGCCCAACTCCTCGCCCCTGTGTCTGTCTCTGTCTCTTTTCCTCTTGCTGCTCTTATCGTCTCCTGCCGGTCCTGTCTCCCCCTCCCTGTTCTCATTCTCCAAAATGCCAAAATGGGGGCCTCCCTGGGGGCGCAGGAGTTAAGTCTCAGCACTATGAAGCCGTCCGCAGCCACTGCAGCACGAGTTCCATCCCCGAGCAGGGAGCTGCCCACAGGGCACACACATGGCGCAGCAAACCTCTCCTGTCTCCCCGCTGCCCCTCAGCAGCGTGTTTCAGTGGATCCGCCTGTTCTGCTCCCCGCTCTGTCTCTGGTGAACCCTCTTGCCCCCCATGCCTCTTGCCTGCACCCCAGCTCTTGATGCATAAATAAATAAATTAAAAAAAAAAAGCTAATCTGTGTGCCAGAGCCCTGGGACAGTCGGCGGCCACCTCGCCACCGGAACCCTGGCACAGCCTCTGCAAGTGCTTCTTTCTGGAGCAGAACCAAATGGAAATTCAGTGAGTTTGCTGTGAGAGGCTTGACCTCGGGGTACCACGCCATGCCAGGCTGTGCCCGAGCTCCTCCTCCTGGCCGGGGGAAGGGCCGCCTTCTTCAGCGAGTCCTTCTTCATGGCCAGCCGCCCTCTGCCCACTGCCCGGACCTGCGGGCCTCTCCCCCCAGACGCTGCACGGCCCCAAACTGCCCTCCGGCGCAGGGCCGAGTCTCACTTTGGTTTGGGCAGGGCTGGGCCCATATCAGTGCTCTGGCACTGGGTCCCCATGCACGAGGCAGGGGCAGTGTCCACGGCGGTTGTGGGGGCCTCGTTGGTGCTGCCGTCCCCAGGACAGCTGAGGGCCGGCGGAGGGCAGCTGGCGCCCAGGCCTCAGTGCACGTCACAGGCAGGTCCTGGCCTGGCCTGCCAGGGGTGCGAGGCGCCGAGCTGGGCTCTGCTTCTGCTTGGGCGGCAACAGCGGGAGTTTCCACGCCTGCCGCCCGGGCGAGCGGCTCGTGGGCAGCACCCAGGACGCTCTGACCGCTGAGCCGCAGCGGAGCGGGCACTTAGCCACCACTCCCGGGTGTCGTCAGCCCCTGCTCCCCTGCCACGCCCTGGCATGTGAGCCCCACGGGGCCGGTGACTCCTGCCGGGGCTGCTTGGAGGAGAGGCCGGGAGGGCTCCAGCGAGGGGGGTGCCCACAGAGCCGCCCCGCAGGAGCCAGGCCCAGGTCTAAGGCTGCCGCAGCCCCCCCACAGCGTGAGAGTGGCCCACTGGAGAGGCGCCGGCGCAGCGTGGCTCGGTGAAGCCCCTGGAACCGGCAGCCGGCCCTGGTCTCCGGCCGGTCACGTCCTGCAGGCGCCAACTTTCTCCGACCATGTGTGTTGCTGGGACCATCAGGGGACCAGCCGGGTCAAGCTGGTTTCATTCACGGGGGTAAAGAAATTATTCGGATTGCAAAACGGAAGCGAGCGGATTGGTGCCGACGGTCCAGACAGACGATGAGGGTCGAAAATGGTCCAGTCGGGGCCTCCTTGGTGGCGCAGTGGTTAAGTGCTGCGCTGTGGAGCTGTCTGCAGCAGCGATGTGAGTTCGACACCCGGCCGGCCCGGGAGATTCCCACAGGGCGCGGCAGACCCCTCCTGCCTCCCCGCTGCTCCCCTCAGCAGTGTGTTTCCGTTGATCTGCCTATTCTGCTCCCTGCTCTGTCTCTGGGGAACCCTCTCGCCACCCCACACCTCTGGCCTGTACCCCAGCTTGTATGCATAAATAAATAAACCTTAAAAAAAAAAAGAAAAGAAAAGAGGGCCTCCCCGGTGGCGCAGCGGTTAAGCGCTGCGCTGTGGAGCTGTCGGCAGCGCGCAATGCGAGTTTGAAGCCCAGCCAGGGAGAATCCCACATGGCGCGGCAGACCTCTCCTGCCTCGCCCGCTGCTCCCCTCAGCAGTGTATTTCTGATCTGCCTGTTCTGCTCCCCACTCTGTCTCTGGTGAACCCTCTCGCCGCCCCACGCCTCTGGCCCGTACCCCAGCTTGTATGTATAAATAAATAAAAAGAAAAGAAAAGAAAAGAAAATGGCCCAGTCGCTTTGTCAGGCGGAGGATATGAGGCCAGGCAGGAGCCAGCTTGATTAATTCGGTCCCCAGCCCCCAAAGAAAGGACGACGGAGCAGTCAGCCTCTGAGGAAGAGAAGCTTCGAGCAGCTGACCCCTGTAGACCCTGGCGGACACCCGGCTGTGGCGCCTGCCTCCGGCCCTGCCTCGGACGTCACCTGCAAGGAGCACGGTAGGCCTTGGCCTGGAGCCCCGAAGAGCCGTTGGCTATTGGTCCACAGCAGCAGCTCACAAAGGGCTGTTCACACGGCATGTCTGACACTGCCGCCGGTGACTGGTGGTGACCGGCTCGACTGGCCAGTGCCCTGCCCATTGGTCCCATCGGCTGGCACGGCCTCCCGGTTGCTGTTTCTGGTGCTATCTGGCCCAGTCTGTGCTGTCCAGCGGGCCTTTGGGCTGGGCTGCTGCGGAGTCCGCTCATGGAGCTCTCCCGGCTGCGGTGGGGAGTGGGGCCCGGCCCGTGCGTGCCCGCCAGCTGCAGGCTCTCGCCGGCGACAGCCTCTCGCACAGCGGCCTTGCCTGGGACCCCTGGACCTGCACGTGATCCAGCAGCTCTTCTTTTCTCAGCCTCCCGTTTGTCAAATGAACCCTGTGGTTTTTCCCGAGGCTGAGTGGTCTTGCCATTGTCAGCAGCAGGTGAGACCCCCAGACGGTGACCCTTCCCCACGGGGCACGGCCCTTTGGTCCTGTTCCATTCCTGCCACGTAGGCGCGAAGATCTGAGGTCAGCAGGTTTCTGGCACCTTGGAGGGCTGAGCTTGGGACAGCTTTTTTATTCTAAAGACTTATTTTATTTATCTATGCAGACAAGAGCTGGGGTGCAGGCCAGAGGTGCAGGGGTGAGAGGACTCCCCAGAGACAGAGTGTGGAGCAGAAAAGGCGGAGCCACTGAAATCCACTGCTGAGGGGAGCAGCGGCGAGACAGGAGGGGTCTGCTGCGCCCCGTGGGAAGCTCCCTGGCTGGGGATCGAACTCGTGCTGCAGTGGCTGCAGACAGCTCCATAGTGCTGAGACTCAACCCCTGTGCTCCCAGGAAGGCCCCCCGCAACAGCTTTTGTCCCCCCCTGGACTGGAAAAAGCCCAGACCCTACCTTTCTCCCCAGGAGGGGCCCCAAACCCCAGCCCAGAGAACAAAAGCCATATGGGGCAGGACAGCCCAGAGCCGGCCACTCCGGTCGGGGCTTGGGCCGCAGAGATGTTCTCGTGCCCCACGCTTCATCTGCACCAGAGCAGGAGGAGTGGGGAGCACAGCTCCCGTGTGGGGCGCAGACACCTGCTGTGGGCAGAGGATACTCTTTCTTGGATGAAATCGGGAATTTGTCTTGAGGTTGTCCTTGCCCTCTGGCCAGTTTCTCCCTCTGCAGAGGAGGGGCCTGGCGTGGGGGTCCACAGCCCCACTCTACTCTGGGTCTCTGGGCGCCCGCCTCATCCCCCTCTGAGGGCAGGTGACCCCCGGGCGCTGGCCGGCTCTGGCCCTGTCCTGGTGGGCGTTTGTGCAGGTCTCTGGAGCAGCCCCAGGGGCTTTCCGCGCTGCCGGCTCCTCCGCTGTGTCCATCCTGTCTCGGAACGAGGCGTAGCCAAGGACCAAGACGCAGCGGAAGACGAAGGCAAGCAGCAGGCCTGGCAGCCCACCCAGCTCGCCCCGCAGGGCCAGGGGCCGGCGCAGCCTCGCGCCCTCGTTGCTGGCAGCAGCAGGTTGGCCAGGCCTGCCCCGCCCCCAACAGCTAGGGGACGCTAAGAGGCTGGCACCAACCTCCTCTGCCTCCTTGGGGGTGTCCCAGGCCGGGGGTGCAGGGTCACAGGGCCTGAGGGCTCGCCCCAGGCTCCACCTCTGCTGAGCAGCCAGAAGCCTGGCAGGGAGGGGCAGCGCAGCGGCAGCAGAGCGGGGACAGCCCCAGGCCCGGCGCACGCTCGGCGCCCCCCGCCATCACCCCGCATTTCTCAGCTTGCAGCTCCATAGACCTGTTGGCAAGGGAGGGAACAACTCATGTGCGTCAGAAGCAATTTGCAAACATCAATAATTCTCCATGCGGGAGGCGTGGGAGGCTGAGGGAAGCAGCAGCCCAGGCCCGCCGCAGAGTCGCGAGCACAAGCTGAAGAGGCTGGGACGACGCTCCACCCCCAGCCGGGCTGGCTCCGGCCCCGCTGCCGACGTCTGTGGGAGCCCCAGCCCCCCAGCAGTCAGGTCTTCTCCTGTTCTCGACCCCAACAGCACCGCCCCGACAAAGGCGGACGACACCCCGCCGCCTCGTGCACGCGTGAGCTCAGCGTCTGTCAGGAGTGTCACACAGAGGACCGTGCTCCTGTCCACAGCTGGACGCCGCCTGGCAGGGGCGAAGCGGCCGCCGAGACCGCACCTGCGTCCACGCTGGCTCGTCCTGTCCCCAGAGCTTGGGCTCACGGGTGGCGCCCAATGCAAGGCCCTGCCAGGCTGGCCGTGGCCAGCGGCAGCAGGGGCGCGCGCTGCGTGAGGGCCAGCGGTACGCGCGCCTCTCAGAAGCCCACCCCAAGGGGCTGCCCAAGCAGAGACACAATGAGAAACCAGATACCATGGAATTAGTGAAGAATTTCTCAGATGCAACAGGAAAGAGGAAATCCAGGGAGGTTTACCCCACACCTGGCGCGGGTTGAAAGGGTTCCGGGGCAGTCGGGAAGCTGGACTCAGGGCACGTGAGAGGCTCCCCACACGGGCTGCACGGCGGGGCCTGCTGCGGGGGCCGAGCCGCGTCCTGCCCAGGCCGAAATGCCCCTCCCAAGCACACATGAAGCACGCGCACACACACACAGGCACGTGTACTCGAACACATGTGAACATACTCACACGTGCACATGCGTGCACACCATGTTCATGTTCCCGCACACACTCACACACATGTGCATACTCCAGCACGCTCATGTGCACACACATGCACAGCCACACCATGCACTCATGCTCGTGTGCACACTCATTCACATGCATGCACACTCCAGCACGATCACATGCACGCACATGCACTCCGCACAATCGCGGGCACACACACGCACACCCACACACTCACCAGCTTGGTCACCCTTTGCTAACGCCGGCCTGCTGCCACTCCTTGGACTTGAGAGCCTGCAGATACTTGGTCCCACAAAACACGACCACGTAAGCACAGCCCACGTGCCGTGGCTGCACCGGTGGCCGCACCACGCAGCTCTCACGAGGGCCAGACGCGGAGGGAAACAGGCGCTGCCCCTCCAGCCCAGCCCCGTGCTGAAACGGAAGGCCTGGGCACCGGGCGGTCACTGCACCTCGTGTGCGGGCAGCCACCACGGAGCTGGAGCCCCAAGGCTGAGGGGACCGTACCCCAGGACCAGCCTAGGTCTGACTCCCTAGATTCAGCTACTGCAAAATTACCTGGAATCTCAGAAACTCACAAATGGGTCAGGTGGGGGGTGACAGGACCCCAGAGCAGCGCCGTGTGGGGGCGAGGGGCAGTCTGGGCTCCTGCCTCTGCTCTGCAGTCTGGACCCTGGTCCACCTGGACACGAGGCCCCCGGGGTGGCCGGGCTCCTCCTCAGCTTGTGGCCGCGGTGGGTGGCTGGGTTCGGGGCCCTGCACTAGGGCTTCAAAGTCCCCTCCCTCCCTCCCGACTTCCCTCCCTCCTCCCCTTTCTCTTTCTCTCTCTCCCCCGCACACGCACACAGAATTTAGTACAAAGGCACTTCTTTACAAGTGTGCTGAAAATACCCAAGTTGTGCCCCCCGCCCCCCGCCAGGGACTCAGGGTCTGCCCACTGGGTCCTCATGTAATAGGCGCGTGCAGTTGTTGCCAACAGGCTAGGGTGGGGTGAGGCGGTAGTTCAGGCACAGCCAGCCCCAGCAATGGCTGGAATACTCTAGAACACTCTAGAAGGGGCATGAGCTGGCCTCAGAGCCCTAGAAGCCGTGGGCGCGTGGTCCCCAAAGGGGCCAGGCCAGCTCAGGACCCACCTGTCTCTGGCGGTGTCTGCTCACAGAGCCCTGCGCATCTACAGCCGGCACGGAAGGGGCACACCGCAGAAGCCAGGAGGAGCGGAGGGGCAGCAGGGCATGGACGGGCGACGCAGAGGGCCTCAGGGAATGGGCCGAAGCCCGGAACCGGCGACAGTACCCTCCGTCTCTGAGTCCTGGCTGCCCAGCAGCGCAGACCCACAGAAGAGGCCTGTCCCCGCCGCCAGACCTGGCCCTGCCCTGGCTCCTGGGCTCACCCCACTCCCCCACCCCGTCCAGTGTCATTCTGGGTAACCGGGAGTACGCTGGTGGGGCTGAGGGAGAGGGGGACGGAGCCCATGAGTGAGCGGCCGTGAGGCGCCCCTGGCTCCCGGGAGGGCTGCGGGGGGTGAGTAAACATGGCTGAGCTGGGGTGCGGGCGGAGGCTGCAGGCCAGAAGTCAGGCTCTGGGCCTGACGGGGCTGTGCAGTGTTCCCTGGTAGAGAACCACGTGTTTATTTAGGGGGTTTCCAAGGGCGCTGAGGGCACCCCGACCCAGCTCAGCCCGTGGCTGGTGTCCCGCGGGAAGGGGGTGAGGACCCCGGGTGGGGAGGAAGAGGGCTTGGGGGCGCGTGGGCACTGCCACAGGGGTGTTCTGCCTCGGTGTATGGTCTGGAAGTTTGCTGCCCCGGGTGGGGAGGAGCCTCGGCTCGGGAGCCGGGCGGCCACGGGCCACGGGCTGCTTCTGTTCGCTTCCTCCTCTGCCCGGGTCAGCCTCACGCACGGAGAAACGCCCTCCACGCCCGCGTGCCCGCCGCCGCCTCGTGGCCACTGCACTCCCGGCCACTGTGTCCAGCTCTCCCGGCGTCCTCGGTGGACCGCGGCCTCCGTGGGCGGGGACTCACCGTGCTGACGTCATGCCCACAGCTTCCAGGTAGGTGCCCGGCGCGCGGAATCCTCCAGAACACACATGTTAAGGACGTTTGAGCCAGGCTGGCCCGTCCTCCCGAAACGCAAACCCGGGCGAGCTCACTCTGGCAACCGGCTCCAAAGAGCCCGGCGGGGCCCCAGGAGCAGATGCTGGGGGCAAAACGACCTTGGCTCCTGGGGCGTGAGGCGGTCCGGGAGGAGCCGGGCGGGGCTCCGGGGAGCGGCCACAGGCGCGGAACAGGCCCACCCGCCCTCGGCCGTAGGTGCCGGCCTGGCCCCTCAGAGAGGCTCGTGTGGAGAAAAAGCAAAGGCATCTGGGTTTCCTGATAATCACCCCTGAGACCCCAGCTTCCCACTTTCCTTCTCTCCCCCGAACCTGGACTCAAAGACCCTTAGCTTTTGAGGTGCCGGCACCCCCAGCCGTCTCGGCCCCCAGTCCCCGGTTAGGAAGAGCTGCCCCCGTGAGGATGGGCTGGGGCCTCGGCCTGCCCGGAGCGGGCCTGTCCCCAGGGACAGTGGAAACACCTCGCAGGGCGGTCAGCGCCGGCCTCTGCAGCGGGGGAGTGGACGGTGGTTCTAGATCGGCCGGATTCTGACCTCTCCCAGGGGCCTTTTGCTCAAAGGCCTGGCCCAGAGGGTCGGCCAGGGCCACTGTCAAGACCTCAGGCCACCTGCAGGCCACACCTTTGGGGGGGTGGAGGATTTTCCTGAGGCCCACCCCACCTCCCCTCCCCCACCACTGCAGGCCCAGCCCGAAGAGGCCACCCACTGGGTGGGAGGGGCACCCCAAGGGCTAAGACTCCCTCCCTTCACCGGCCCTGGGGCTCTGAACAGGGACACCCCTTCCTGCTCTCCCCTACTGGGGAAGCAGGGGCGACCCCCCTGGCATGTCCCTTTGTGCAGCAGCCGCTGCGGGCAGGCAGCTTCCAGTGCAGGCAGGCGGGCAGCCTGCCAGGAGTCTCCAGACCACCCCTCCCTCGCGCCCAGGGTGGCAAAGGGCATTCATTACACGGAGGGGGAGGGGCGCGCTTAACTCACTCTAAAAGGGGCTGGAAAGGGGCTGGGGTGACGGGTAGAGGGAGGGACAATTCACAAAAGCCAGGGCTAGAAACTCCCAACGGTTTTTTTTTTTTAGAACTTCCCTTCCCTCCCTCCCTCCCCGCTGCGCTCCCCTCCCCCACCTCCAGCCGCTGGTGGCCCGCAGCCAACACTGGCCACACTGTCCACATTCAGGCCTCCCGCCCTCCTGGCCCCCTATCTCTTCCCGTGGCCTTCTCCACATGCTCTCCCCCACCTCCCCCCACCCCCAATTCTGAAGCAGTTGACCTTCTCCCCCTGGCGCCCAGCCTCGGCCTCCGTTCCAGGCCGGGGCTCAGGAGGCCGGAGCAGCCTGTGCCCACTAGGCCCCCGGCCGGCGCCTCTGGCCAGGCCACTCAGCCAGGAGAAGGCCGGCCTCGCCAGGGCATTCCCGGTAGCGGCTTCCTGCCGACTCCTGGCACCCGGGGCCCAGCCCACTCCCCTGTCACATCTGGGTCCTTAACCCCTTCCTGCCCGGGACACCAAGCCTTGCCTCCCAAAGCAAGGGGTTGGGTCCCGCAACTCCCCACTGACTAAGGAAATGGGGGTGGGCTGCCGGGCTTGCTAGATCTCCGCCCCCGCTTCCCTTAGCAGGAAGCCCCCTCCAGTCCCCCTGCCCCGCCTCCGCGCGCGGGCCTCCAGTGGAAGCCTCTGGCCTGGCGGTTTCCGGGGAGAGGGCTGGCAGAGACTGCGGCTTCCTCGGTGGGGCGGGGCGCGCGCTGCCAGCCTGGGACGCGCGGGTGGGAGAGTCCCCTTCTCGCGGAACCTGCCCTACCGGGCGGGGATTACTGGGAAGGAACACCCCAGCCGCACTGGCGGGCGCTGCGTTCGCAGGTGCGGGCGGGCGCGGTCTAGTCTAGCCCCACCCAGTCCAAGCCGCCGGCTCTGGGGCGCCCTCCGGCCCCCACGACGCAGGCCCGGGCTGGGGGTGCCGCGGCGTGAGGCCTGGGCGCCCGGGGCGGGGGCTCTGCGCCCCGCAGGGATTCCCCGACTTCCGGGAGCCGGCCACTCCCTGCACCTCTGCCCGCACCCCGGCCCCTTCCCCTCCTTCTCGGCAGAATGTCCGCACAGAGCTCGCCCTTCCTCCCTGACCCCAGGCGGAAGGGTGGGGAGGGGGTGCGGGCACCTCGCCTTCCCGCCCCCCCAAACAGCGAAAACGCACCTTCAACATCTCCATTTAATATTTACATTCAAGCAGGTAATAACTGGAAGCTTATAGTTTAGACATTCTAGTAGCAGCAGTTTCTAGAGAGCTCGTTTAGCCTTTTAACAAACTTTTTTTTTTTTTGCACATAGAAACAACACATCCATGTGTACAGTATCAAAAAATATATACCAAGGTTACCGGTCTGCAGGCTCTGCAAGGGGAAAATGAAATCAACCGAAATACTGAACGGGGCGGAGGCGGAACAGAAAATAGTTCGTCTGGTATAGAATATAACGTGATCTAGAGGGGTTCCATAAATCTAGGTTTTTATATTTCAATATATAAATACCTACAAATAAATATATATATATCAGCCCGAAGGGGGATGGTCGGGCCTTTTGAGCTCAAACAATACATTTCAATAATAACACCACGTACAAACGGGAGGAAAGTCTGCACTTGACAAGTCAGCACGGTTAAAATATAATACTATAGCTCTGAGGCCGCGGGGCCCGCCGGACTGCGCCTGGGAGCGGGGGCGCCGCCCTCGGCCGCGCGGGCGACCTCAGGCACCGCGTGGAAGGAGCCAGCGCGCCCGCCCGGCGCCCCAGCAGGACCCGACGGCGGCCTCGGCCTCGGCGCCCCGCGCTGGGGGCCGCGGCCGAGCTCCCCGGTCGGCGCCGGGAGCAGTGGACCCGGGTGCCGGCCCCCGGCTGGCGCGTCCCCTTCCTGCCCTCGGCTACACCGTCACGTACTCCTTGAACGTGACGGTGAGGCAGTTCGCGGTGACGTCGGTGATAATTATATTCCCAAAGAAAGGCTTGAACTCGCTCAGCGGCTCCTCGGGCTCGTCCTGCGCCCCGACCGGAGGCTTCTCGGCCGCCGCGGGCACAGCCGCCGCCGGCGCGGGCGCCTCGGGCTTCACCTGGAGGGCGCTGGGCGGCTCCGCGGCCTCCCCGCGCGTCTTGACGCAGCGCAAGTCTATGGGCTCGTCCAGGTCGGAGTCCAGCAGGATGACCTCGGGCTGCGGGAGGGCGGCGGGGGGCGCGTGGGCCGGGCTGCCCCCCAGGCAGGTGGGGGTGCTGACGCTGCGCGCCGTGAGGCGCTTCTTGCAGGGCTCGCGCTCGCCGTGCGTCTCGGACAGGCAGCGCTTGCGCGCGTGGGCCAGGTTGAGGCCGACCGCGTGGTGGGGGTGGGGGTGG
>PVIJ01017900.1:0-27987 GCA_004024925.1 Scalopus aquaticus | reverse complement strand
GGACTTTCTCCCCTTTGAGATGTTACCTAGCCCCATGGGACACAATGACCCTCCCGCTTTCCTGCTCCTCAGGGCTGCCAAGCAGGGAAGAGAGGGGGGTCGTGGGGTGGGGGAGTGGGGGTCGCGCTCCCAGTCGGCTGGCCGGAGCCCTCCGACCTCACCGCAGTTTCTAACCTTGTATTCAGTGGCTCTCAGGGGAAGCTGGTCCACCCATCTCTCCTCTCTGCTCCTCCTTTGTGTGGGATTAGATGTCCCCTCTCTTGTCTTTACTCCGACTCTTCAGTTTATTTTTAAGTCCAAAGCACCCCCAGAGTCGATTGTATTGTGTAGGGTATCCGGTTCTCTTCGAGACAGCTCTCAAAGTTAGGGATATTTTTCTCCATGAATCGATTTTTGTAGGAGAGCCTGATCCTAGCGTCTGTTCACCGCCATGTTTTGGGGGCGTGTCCTAAAATGATATGCTTTGATTCACTTCTCTTTATCTTGTGTGTATCTACTACTGCTTCCTAACTTTTGCTTCCTGGTTCCCTTGAGACTTACTTGAAACATAACGATCTATTTTAAGCTGATAAACCTTAACAATAATCACATGTAAAAGCACCAACCTTTTATTTTCCTTGTACAGATTTGTGTTTCTGATGTCACACTTTACATCTTTTTGTATTGTGTATCTGTTATCAAATTACCATTGTGATAGCTAATTTCAATATTTTGGTTCTTCAACATATATGCTAGAGTTATGTAATTAACCCACCACCATATTACAGTTTTTGTGTTTTGAATTGGACTTTATACTTCCCTTTGTCAGTCTCTTGCTTGTTTTCATGTTACTGGATAGTGTCCTTTAGTTTCTGTTTGAAGAACTCATTTCAACATTTCTTGTAAGGCATATCTGTAGTGGTGATGAATTCCTACAGCTTTGTTTATTTGTTTGAAGGAAGGACAGCTTTGGTGGGTAAAGTATTCTTGATTGTTAGTTTGTTTCAGCACTTTGAATTCAAACTCTCTTGGTTTGAATGTCTCTGTTGAGAAATTATCTGTGGCCTTTTGGGTGTTCTCTTGTATGAGAGAAATATTTTTCTCTTCCCATTTTAAAAGTTCTGTCTTTGACTTGGCTTTGAGGAAGTTTTATTAAGTGTGTCTTGGAGAATATAATTTTGGATTGAAATTTGACAATGGCTTATTAGTTCATGAATTTGATGCCCAAATCTCCAAGTGTTCTACCCTTTCCTCTCTCTCTTCTCTTTATGATTCTCCAATGATATGTGGATTGTTTTTTTTTCTTAATGTTGTCTGATAAAATCCTTATGCTTCCTCATTTATTTTCTTACTTTTTTCTTTTTGCTCCTTTGACTGGATAATTTCAAATGATATGTCTTTAAACTCACTGATTCTTTGTTCTGCTTGATCTAGTCTGATTTTGAAGTTTGCTGTTGAATTCTTCAGTTCATTCATTGTATTCTTCAAAGCCAAACTTTCTGTTTGCTTCTTTTTAATGTTTTTTTACTTTTTGTTGGACTTACCATTTTATTCTTCTGTTGTCATTCTGATATCATTACATTGCTTGTTTATTTCTCTTATAACTCTCTTCATGTAGCTTTACATCTCTAAGTATGGTTAGTAAAATTATTGTTATTCTTTGATGGGTAATTCCTGTATCTTCATTTCTTTGGGGTTAGGTACTAGAAGTTTACTATATTCCTTTTGTGGAGTCCTGTTTCCCTCATTGCTCATGATCCCTGCAACCTTGCGTATGTGTCTACACATCTGAGGAAGCAGTTATCTTTTCCAGACTTCGTAGACTGACTCAGTAAGGAAAGGCTATGCACCTTTGGGTGGGGGAATCCTGAAGAATGCTGTGATCCCATGGCTAGTAGTGCATGTGCATGGTGCTAATTGTGGGGGCATATGTGGGACTATGTGACTCATTAGTTCAACCCAGGGCATTAATAACTCTGGTCCTTGGTGAGTGCTTTAGGGAATCTGCAGAAGCTACAAGAGCAATTAGAGTCTTCAGTAGCACCACTAGGTCTATGGGGACCAGAGCAAACAGCAGTAGTGACCAGAGCTAGTGGTATGTACACATATGTAACAACAGGGGCCAACTGCAGACACACCTGTAGTAATGGGGGCTAAAGCCTGCAGCAAAGGCTGAGGCCAACCATGCATACAGTGACAACTGCAAGGGTCCTGACTATCATTGTGTATTACCATAGCTATTGGTATTGGGTCTTTCTATATGGCAGTGAAGGCTGGTGATATGGGTCAGTCCTAGGCTTATAGGTACACATTTGGAGGGGGTAGCTGCATATGAGCACAGTGATGCAAGCCAGACCATGGCACAGAACCTAATACCAACCCACAAGCACCTGCAGGGGCACTGGCTGTAGGTGTGTTCCCATGGATGCACTGTCTCCCTCTGGTTTTGTGCACAGCAGTGGAGATCAGTGAGAGGTTCAGCTAGGGGTATGTAGGTGGACAGCTGGTGGAGCTAACCCCGAGTGTATGCATTGTGGTGGGTGTCAGCTGTGGTAGTCTAGGCTGGCATCTTGCTTTTTGCACAGCCGTAGAGACCTGGGCTGGCTTTCTGTGTAGTTCCTGGGCTCTGGCAAGGGAGCAGAAAGGGGTTCAGGCAGCTGATGTGAATATTCATGGGTGAAAACTGTTGATCTGAAGTCTAAAGAGGATCCATGACATCTCTGCTAGCCTTTGGTCTCTTCTGTAGCAAAAGCACTGGAGTCCTATATAGTGCTGGTCACTGGGACTCATAGGTGCTCCTATTACATGACTGATACTGTAGCCCCTGCTTTTCCTCCTTGTTCTTAGCTTTCTCTGTATGTCTCAGCTTTACTGGTGTCTGGAAGAGTAAAACCAAAGCAGATCTTCATGTGATCCACCGAAAGACTTTTTGGAAAGTGGTTTCTCTCTCTGTTCTTCCTTTCTCAGTTGGGAACTCTTTATTATTGGCAAGTTACTTCTTGTCACTGAACAATTTTGGTTTGGGGAATGGAATGGTGCAGGCAAATCGAGGCTGTTATTTCTTCCCTTTTTGTTTGATTATTCTCAAGTTTTTGGTTCCACTGTGTTATTAAAATTTAAGTGGTGTCTTGCTCTCCCAGAGCTGCTTTTGTTTATGGATATTTGTTCATCAATGTGTTTAACTGTTGATCCTTGTGGTGACAGAAGCTAGGGCATTTTGTTCTGCCATTTAGGTGCCACAATTTCTGCTTCTGCTCTGTCTCTTGCTGACAAACTCTATTATCACTGGCCAACATCCTTCTGACAAACATTTCTAATGAAAGATACCAGTAAAGCATATCCAATTGAAACACTTACTAGGGAAAAGTTACCCCAGATTCTAATTGCCACCACTGTTCACTGAATTTTGGAGTAAAGTTATTTGAATACCAAGAAATTATAACCTCATGCAGGTATGATAGCTAATATTTAGTGGTTCAGAAATGACTGGACTGGAAATTTGACATTCATGGACCCACAGCTGAGCTCTGAATCTTACTTTTGGTAAATCATTCTCCTCCTATGCCTCAATTTTCTGATATGCAAAAGATACGTAAACAAATAAAATAATATTGGACCCAAAATGAGAAAGTGAATGGGAAATTGATTTTTCAGTGACTGTTAAATACTAAACAAGAAGTGTCACATCTGTGTGATTCTACTGATAACCTGTTAGTTTGTGTGGAACCTAAGTTCTGTAGAACCTAGAAGTTTTTTTGTTTTGTTTTTATAAAGCTTTAAGGAGGATATTTTTCTGTAAGGCTATAGTAGGTGATGTGCAAAGCATGGCTTTGAACTGAGGTCAACTTGGGCTCAGCCCACTTTATAGCTGTGTACCTTCACATTGCTTAACCTTTATGGTTCCATCCTGAGGTGTTGTGAGGAGACACCCCTCTACGCAGCCTTTCAGTCCACACCAATACTGTTCTGCATCCTTGCAGTGTTCTTTTACTGACAGGTAGGGAGATCCCTTCTTACTGCCTTGCATGCTCAGCTCTCTTGTCTGTCTCCCTCTTCAGACTACCCACCCCTGGAGATGCTGTGACTCCCCATTTGATGTATTTGTATGTCTAGTGCTAAGTAGAACCTAGCTTGGCTCATTAATCTTTGATGTCATGTAAATTAATGAGTGGTACTTAGCATATAGCAAGCACTCGGTAAATCGTACTATTATTATACACTGAGAGATTTATGTCTTTCGAAGTAAGTTTACAGATAACTCCACTCATCTCAATTAGCTAAATGGTAAAATGCATATTTGGGTAAGAAATAACCATAGCACAGCAATTTTGGTTTTCTGGAGTTTTTGTTGTTTGTTTGTTTTTACCAAAGAAAGACAACACTGCCAGTTGTCTTATAATGGTTAACCCAGACTTTTGAAACTTTAACCAGTGATCTCAGATCATAGTCTTGAAGGAACTTGAAGGTGTACATGATAGATTTCCATACAATCTTCCACTGTTAAGCTTAGTAAGGTCACAGGAAGGGAGACTGTGGTGACAGAGAGACAGAAAACCTGAGCCCTGGTTTCAGACAGGTCTGGGTTTGAATTGTTGCACTGTGGCTTTGGAAAATTACCTAAACTCTTTAAATTTCAACTTCCTCATATGTAAAATGGAGTAAAGGAAAGAAACCCCAGAGTGCAGGTGGGAATTGCAGTTCTTGTGTGAGGATTATAATAAGGCAATGCATGTGAAGCTTTTTGCATGATGGCTGGCACACAGTGCGTGCTCAGGAAATCCTGGCTGGTACTGCACTGAGACCTCCTGCCTTGGGCACTGCTGGCACCACTAGACTTTTTTTCTTTTTTTTTCTGTACTCTCTTTCCCTCCTCTTAGTGATGTCAAGGCTCTAGGGAAATTTAAAGTAGTTTTTCTTTGTAGAAAACTTGAAGATTCCTGACGTAGAGAGATGATTGGAGCTAGTTCCTTTTGTGCTGTGGGATTTGCTGGAAGAAAACCTTCCTCCTATGTTAGTGAAAAAATAACTTTCTTCCCTTATATGGTTTTAACTTGTACTGAACCCCCTTTTCCTGTTTTAACATTTTAGATCATCTATGTGATCTTGAAAAGCATTTTATTTTTTTATAAATATGTTTGTAATAATTACAGAAGCAGTGGTGTGCTCATAAGGTCCATGCCTGATTTTTTTGTCCATCTCTGTCTTGGGGCTTCATTGTCTCAGTTTTCCCTCATTTTTTATGCATCTTAAAGCAGGGAATCATAGCACATGTCCAAGAAGAACTGTCCTGTTTAACAAAAATGTTCACCTTTGTTGCACGCTTGTTATTCCTTTTGGGAGATATATAGAGAGATTTAAGTCTTAATTTCTGTGTATCAGTGCTCTCCAACACAGGTTATACTTGAGGGGAAAAAATTCTTGGAGCCAAATTTGGAGTGGGTTTTGGAATAGTTGCTATGAATGTTCCACCTGGGTTTTCAGTTCTTTATTTTATTTCCAAAGTATTTCAATGAAATGTTCTTTTTCACTTTTTCTAAATGTGAGTATTGACCCACAGAGAATGTTTTATTATTTGTTTATTCATTTGCTCATTTATCTGTTCATTCATTCTTCCATCCATCTGCCTATCAAATGACTTTCAAGCAGCTACTATGCTTGAAGCATTTCTTTGCAAGATAAAGCTCGAATCAAGAAATGGTAATTTTAGTTTAACTCTGCCATTAACTCAGTTTTCATGAGTGGGAGATTACACGTGATTATACAGATTACACGTGACAGAGATCTCTTTTTCCCTCTAACAATTTATAATACATCCCAACATAAAGTTTGACCATTGCCTGGGTGCTGCGATTGAAAGACATTTCACACCCCTTGAAAAATGTACAGATGGCTCTGTTATACAGTTAGGCACTTAAGTTTGTGTCAACATTCAAGAATTCTTCAAAAAGCTGACTTTATTCCGGGGAATTCATGGTGGTATTGTTGTTTATGAATGACAGTTTGCCCATCTTGTCATTTTTGACTTTTCTGATGGCCTCCTGAATGCTACATATTAATTTGTGGAACCTTTAACAATAGTGGACAAAGAATGTTAGAAAAGTCTAACCCTGATTTTCCTGTTTTTCTTTGTTCTGTTTTTATGGCTCCAGTAACAGGGATTTTATTATAACAGTTTGTATCCTCAGTTCTTTTGCTGAGGCTCTGCATAATTTATGATCTAGATTCCAAAATGTTAGTGAATTGCTCCACCAGAAATAATGGAATGTGACAGCAATGGATTCCACATTCTTGGCCCAAATATTTGTGTCTGTGGTTTACAAGTCATTTCAGAGCACGATTGCTACACTGCTCAAGCTGTTACTAAGAATGAGTTCTGACAAAAGAAGAGAATTTGGGTAATTACAAAAACACAAAATGGTCTGTGTAACACTATTCCGCTTATAAGTATCAGGAGCAGCATATCTCCCTCAAATCTCCCTCCTTATGAAGATATGGTTCACCCCTCTATTCTAAGCCATATTGCTACATATTACATCTGGGACTTAGATCTCAGTATCTGAGAAAGATACATATAATTAGTGAATCAAAGTTTACTCCTCTTGCCTGAATTAAAGTGGGTATGTACCCTTATATGTACCTTGAAGACATCATTTTTTTAAAAAAGTTTTTCCTTCCTGGGCAAATGCTTTATGAAGTAGTGAATGAATAAGTCTCAGATAAACTTAGATGACCTAAATTCAGATGTAGAAGATCAACAGTCTCTTTGTTCCTTTTGTTTAAATGCATTTTTATTAGTTTTATCGCTCAACTACTTAGAAAAATTTGGGAATAGGCTCTATTTTAAATGCAAAGGCATTTAAATGATCAATCATTGCAATTATTTCAGAAGTGCTGATGACACTGTTTGATATAATAAATGAATTCCTTGCTCCTGTGTTAATATAGCTTTGTTGGTGAGTCAGGAGAGGGTTAGTGGATGTAGAAATGATCGTCTGAAAGATCTAGGAGGTTTGGTTAGTATTGAATTGTCATTCATATGGCAAAAATAAGAAAAATATCTTTAAATTCTTGGATTCTTCATGGAAACAATTCATTACATTAATTCTTCTTTTAGTAGAGCTGTTAGGAAAGAGAGATTATCAGTGTGGACAAGAGCATTCTGCTACAGATTTAAGGGAGTCCTCTGCTGTCTAGGTTGTGGCTACTCTTTTACTGTTTGGAAAAATATTGATGGGTTGACTCCACAACCAATTTGAAGCTCTATGATCATACCACCCAGATCATGGACACAGAATTATGAAGTAGAATATGCACATCTCTATTCATGTACA
This sequence comes from Scalopus aquaticus, assembly GCA_004024925.1. Taxonomy (NCBI): domain Eukaryota; kingdom Metazoa; phylum Chordata; class Mammalia; order Eulipotyphla; family Talpidae; genus Scalopus; species Scalopus aquaticus. The sequence continues at coordinate 20,677 of PVIJ01017900.1, read as the reverse complement.
TACCTACTTTCTTTTTTCAAAATTAAGACATTTTTATTGAGGTATAATTGACATATAGAATTCTATTAGTACAAAGTTTTGTTTTTGCTACTTGTAGACATTGCAAAATAATCATCACAATAAGTCTAGTTAACATTGTCACCATTTTCTTATTATACCCACCAGTGAGATGTGATGACAAACACATGCACTTATTTTTTTTTTTATTCATTCATTTAATATTTAGTGAACACCATTTCTGGGGCACTATTGTAGACATTGGAGATAAATCAGTGAACAAAACAACATCCCTGCTCAGCTGCACGCTAGTGAAGGAGACATGTTTTTTATTTTTTTGTTTATTTTTATTGTTATTATTTATATCTTTTACATTATTGTGTATTCCCTGTAGGTTACCCACCACCAATTCACCCGTGAACCAACACCATAGTCCCCGTGCTCTTTTCTCCCCTGTTTTGAGCCCTTATCCCCCCCCCCTCACTGAATGAAGAGACATGTTTTTAAACAAACAAACAAACAAGTTCTACAAAGGAAGATAAAACTATGGAAGGGGAGAGACAGGGACAGTAAGAAGGATGGAGAGGAAGGAGAGAGATGGGGTGGGATATTTTAGGTGGCGAGGTCAAGGAAGACTTATGTGAGGAGGTAACTTTTGAGCAGAGATCTGAATGAAGCAGAGTGAACTTTAGAGTAAGCCACGCTTGGGTTAGAATTCCTTTGTTGTACTTTTCACTGTTGAATCTCTTTGAATCAATTTTATGATCTGTTAAAGTACAGTTAATAAGACCTTGCTTGCATGAATATATTTGGTCTTTATCTATATGCCCCTCCTCCATCATCTTCGTCTATATTTAAATATTACATACAGCTTTTTTTTTTTTTTTTAAAGATTTATTTATTTATACATACAAGCTGGGGCACAGGCCAGAGGCGTGGGGTGGCGAGAGGGTTCACCAGAGACAGAGTGGGGAGCAGAACAGGCAGATCAGAAATACACTGCTGAGGGGAGCAGCGGGTGAGGCAGGAGAGGTCTGCCGCACCATGTGGGATTCTCCCCGGCTGGGCGTCGAACTCGCATCAAGCGCCGCCGACAGCTCCACAGCGCAGCGCTCAACCGCTGCGCCACCGGGGAGGCCCCTAAATATTACATACAGCTTTATGTCCTCTGACTATGCTGGTTAACCCAGAGTTTGCAATGTTTATAGTAACCATCTTTTCCAAGTAGAATATCAAGATTCAAGAATCTGATCTGAAAAAAATACTTATTTCTATTTTATAAATAAATGAATTTCTAAGAGAGTTATACAAAGTTTATCGTGCTTCATTACACATTTGGTTTATCTTTACTTTTATTGAGAAGATTGCATGAAATTGGCAATTTCTGGGAAGTCTAGGCACATGGATATCTTAACAGTGTTCTGTACCCACAGTTCCATAAAGCTCTCTTGGGGAGTCCAGAAGTCAATTTTTGCAGATAAAGATCTTAACTTCTTGGAACTTTATAAGGGACAGTAGGTGGCATGAATGTTGATCTAAGTGGGAAGTGACAGAAGAGTTGTGCAGTTAGAGTTTCTAAGGCACTGTGTGCCAGAGACTTGTGATCTGAGTGGGATTGATGTGGACAGATTAATGTCAGTTTGTGGTAACATCAAAAGCTTCTTTAGAGAAAGAGTCCACTGGGAACTTATTAGTTCTAGAGCCACTAGCTGCTCTGGGGAGAGATTCAGAAGCCCATCAGCCTGGAGGTTGTGTCTGTTTTATATCAAGTTTTCTCTGAAGGAGCAATATAGCATACAGCTCTGTCCTGGCAAGACTTCCGGCTAAAGCAGACCCTGCATCTGGAGATTTCAGTTGTCACGGTCATCATTGTAAATATTCTGTAATTGTGCAGTGTTTTATGAGTCACTTCATTGCGTCCCTATTACCATTCCTATAGAGAGTCAGGGCAGACGCTCTTGATGTCTTGGCAAGAAGTGACATGTTCAAGGTCACCCAAGAAGTCAGGACTACGCCCAGATCCAAGCCTATGAGCAGGTTTCCCCTGGGTCACCATGCTGGGGAGGACTATCCTCCTTAGCATGGAGCTGCTGATTTGAGACAGACCCTTCTACAGAAATCATCTGAGTGGTTATATTTGGTATATTTTGTGCTGTGATCCAGTCATCTGAAGTAACCCAAGAGATGAGAGCAGGGCCTGAGACCAAAGAGAACTACACAGGGAGAGGATGGTATCTAAAAGGGGAAGGAGACTCTCCTTGGAACATTAGAATCATCAATTTTAGAGCTAGAGAGGGAGTGGTGGGATTATATAATCTAATCCCCTAATGTTTAGAAAAACAAAGCCATAGCTCAGAGAAGTTGAGGGATTTAAATTACATAGCTGGTTCATGACCAACTTTGTGAGCCTGGTGTTTCTAATGCCCAGGCACACAGGTTTTTGGTGTTTTCCTTCTCATGTCTTACTTTCCTTCATCTCCAACTGCATTGGAAGGCCCTATAATTTTTGACGGTTTCATATTTGAAAATTGTCTTGTGTTCATGGTTCCTGAAAACTGTCCTGATTAAAGTGTCTTTAATTGAAGTAAGAGCAGTGATTAAGGCCATCCTATCCTTGTTACTATGGATTTATCCTCCTTACCATCATCTCCTTGATTTGTGGATATGCCATAGAACTTAAGGCCATTACTCATTTCATATAACCCTGTTTCATTTTCTGTTGTTTCATGTTACCACAACCTGTTTTTCTTATTCCTTTCTATTTTTCACCTCCCATCTAGACTGAACTCCTTGAAGGCCTGGCACTAGACTTTTTGAGTCTCCTGTGGATTGTGTCCCTTTGCACAGTATATGGCTCACAAAAAGCACTCATTAAATGCGTTAGTTTTGGTAGCATGTTTTGTTCCATCTCCCGCAGTCTACTTATCTCTACTCCACTCCCCCCGCCCCATCTTGCCTAGCCCCCATCCCCAACTCTGGATGAAAGCACTTATTCTATAATCCTAATAGTTGACAGACAGGGAAATTGGGAGCCTCCTAATTCATGCTCATCTTTTTCTTTTAAAGTATATTTTGAGAACTAGTGGTCATTGTTATTCTTGGTTCATTTGAACTGTCCTCTATTCTTTGTTCTTATCTTTGAGTTCAGTTCAACGATATTGATTTCCTTTAAATGGAATAGAAGCCATCTCAGTTCTTTCCTGCATATTGAATTATGTTTGGTGTTTAGGAGAGGCAACGCCGCCTAGTGATTAAGAGCTCAGGCTGTGGAGTCAGAGGGGCACAGGGTCTCCCTTATCCTGCCTCTGGGGTTATCTCTGGGCACGTTGTTTGGCCTTGATAAGCCTCAGGATTTTCCAAACTATTAAAGTCAGAACTGCATTGACCAAATCAGTATCTTTACAATTCTCAACAGCAACATGTTCCTGGAGTGTTTTCTTTTCCAGTCATCCATGCAGATGGAGAGATGGGCTGCTGCCAGAGCAGGCAAAGTTGAGAGTGATACTGGATAGGAGGAAAGATACAGAACCTCACAGTTCGAACTTTCTTATTAGTTATTAGAGCTTCCCTGGTGCAAATACTTGTAAACATTTACTCTATGTTTTTAAAAATTTGTGGCAAAAGAAATTCATTGGAACATTTGAAGATTTTTGAATTTCATTTCCCAAGAGCCTAGCAGCACATCTTTTTATCCTTTATTACACATTTATAAAAGCAAAGAATTCCAACAGGTTTTGACAGTATCTTCTGATTATAATGATTTCTGTGTCAGACATTAGCTTGCTTCAGACAGATGAGACTATGTAGTTCACTTTATAGACTGAGTTAGGAAATATGTAAGGAGTGTGGCGATTTTAAAAAAAGGAGTCTGGTATCTACAAATTCATTAACATCCCTCCTCTCAAAAAGCAGGAAAAAAATAAATGGATTGAAATTTTAAAAATGAAGCACTAATAAAAAAATTAAAATGAGGGTTCATGTTGGACATTGCTTCCATATCAACAGCAAACAGATATGCAAGTTAGGGGTCACTGTTTTGATAGAGGGGAAAATGGGAAATTGAGACACAGAAGAGATCAAAAAACAATAAAGAATCTTTAAAAAGTCAGGAGAAAATAAAATCAGAGCCTAATTCTCATTCTCTTGAATGTGAGCCAGATTTAATGACTCCTTTGTAACCAGTAGGATATCACAGAAGTGAGGCTATGTGACTTCTGAGGCAAAGTTTTTAAAAGAATGTAGCATCTGTAAGAGGGAAGATAATTGCAATATAGGCTCACATTAAAAACCAAGAGAAATCCCAAATAAACAATTTAATATGCCTAAAGCAACTTGATAAAGAGAAGCAAATGAGACCCCAAGTTAGTAGAAGGTAGGAAATTATGAAAATAAGAGTGGAAAACAATGAGATAGAGATTTAAAAAAAAAGACTATACAAAAGATTAATGAAGCTAAGAATTGGTTCTTTGAGAAGATGAAATAAATAAAGCTCTAGCTACGCTAACAAAGAAAAGGAAAGAGAAAACAGTAATAAACAGAATCAGATATGAAAGAGGAGAAATTACCGCAGATGATATAGAAATACAAATGATCACAAGAGTTTACTATGAAAATTTTATGCCAGTTAATTCGATAACTTTGAAGAAATGGTCAAATTTCTAGATCAGTATTTTACCAAGAATAAAACAAGAAGAAACAGAAGCATTGAATAAACTGATCAAATGCATGGAAACTGAAACAGCAATAAAAATCTCCCCCAAAACATGGGGCCTCCCCGGTGGCGCAGTGGTTAAGCGCTGCGCTGTGGAGCTGTCGGCAGCGGCGACGTGAGTTCGACGCCCGGCCGGGGAGAATCCCACATGGTGCGGCGGACCTCTCCTGCCTCGCCCGCTGCTCCCCTCAGCAGTGTATTTCTGATCTGCCTGTTCTGCTCCCCGCTCTGTCTCTGGTGAATGCTCTCACCGCCCCACGCCTTTGGCCTGTACCCCAGCTTGTATGTATAAATAAAAAAAAAAAAAATCTCCCCCAAAACAAAATCCCAGGATCAGATGACTTTTCAAATGAATTCTATCACAACTTTAAAGAAAAATTTGTTTCCATCTTGCTTAAATTATTTCTAAAAAGCCAAGAAAAGGAAATGTTCCCTACTATGTTTTACAATTGCCAACATTACCTTAATACCAAAACCAGATAAAGGCAGCACAAAAAAAAAGAAAATTACAGACCATTATTTCCCTCTAACCCGGGGAACTATTCATAGTTTGAGGTATCTGTAAGAATGGGAATCACATTCTTCAGATAGATACCTGATTATGCAGTGAATTTTCTGACGTGCTTCCTTTACCTTTTGAAAAGGGACAGGAGAAAGGTAGAAAAAGAGGCCAGTAGCAGAGAACTGGCACATTCCTTCTTGGCAACTCAAGTCTGTATGAATTTCCTACAGAGCAAACAGTATAGAAAGAAGTTAGCTTGAGACAACTCCCTAGAACCTCCCCTAATAGGGCTGCCTCTGGATGAGGAAACCCCAGCTGAACAAGGCTGTGGGATGTAACTCTAAAGATGGGATCTGAAAGAGGGTTCCTACATCAGAGAATTATGCAGTGGGTAGTTATCCCACCAGAAGTCCCAAAGAGCTTATACAGGACCCCCACACATGGGGTGAGTATTTGGATGCCTGCCACAAAGGCAGTCAGTAACAACCAAGAAAATACTAGTGAATTACCCTCTAACCCAGCAACTGGAGTAATGAGGGAAAGAGAGCAGTAGTTCTTTATTAGTTGCTTTTCAGGCATACCTTCCTCTGTGTTGCTTATGGTTAAAGTGGTATGCCCTAGTTTCCTAGTTTCATTGGCAAGGATATGTTACTATTCATAATCAATAAAATGTGAGGTGATGGAAAGCACACATGCAACTTTTCAAACTGTTTGCCTGCTATAGCCACTGAGGTAGTGGGTGTGTAGAGCAGAGCCTCCTTCTAACTCACCATAAAGAGTGAGCGAAAAACAGACCTGTGTTAACACCCTGAGATTGGAGCACTTTTAGTGACAGAATAAGCTAGCCTATGCTGATTAATGCAAGCAGGGGCATGGAAGTGGAATGCCTGGGCATCTAGAGCTCAATTGAGATGTCATGCTTTGAATTTAAATTTGAGGTCTGTGCATCTTGCATTAGAGAGCAGTGCTGCTTTAAGAGTGGGCAATGACAGCCTGGGAGCTATCTCCCTGCTCACAAGATAAGTACAGAGAGTAAAAGTAGGCAGTTTGAAGCCTGTGTAACAATTGGACATTGCTGTGAGATTTTCATTGCAATTTATCATAGTGTCAGTCTGTAGCAAGTTATCAAAGCAAATAAAAACCCAAACTGGCCCTTCACCAAGATGGTTTGAAAAGCACTACTTTATAGCATATCCAAATCAGTATTAAATATAGTTAGAAGAGTAATCAACTTTGGAATTTATCTTCCACATATTCATTTTATTATAAGGCTTCTTGATCTTTCTTTTGAAATGACTCTAACATAATTATACTTACAGTAGTAATAACAAGTTATCAGTTATAAATATCATATTTCGTCCCATTCACTCCCCCCCCCTCGGTTTCTGGTTTATTTTAATTTTTTTTAAAGGTTTATTTTATTTTTGCATACAAGCTGGGGTACAGGCCAGAGTTGTGGGGCGGTGAGAGGGTTCACCAGAGACAGAGTGGGGAGCAGAACAGGCAGATCAGAAATACACTGCTGAGGGGAGAAGCGGGCGAGGCAGGAGAGGTCTGCTGCGCCATGTGGGAATCTCCCCGGCTGGGCATCGAACTCACATTGAACTCATGCTGCAGCTCCACAGTGCTGCGCTTAACCTGTTGCACCACGAGGGAGGCACTTATTTTATTTCTTAAAATTTTATTATTTTTCATTGAGGTAATGTTGGTTTGCAACACTGTGTATGATTCAGTTATAGGTTCACACATCTTCAGATGTATGTTAACACATATCACACCACCACCAAAGTACTCATAATTCTCCACCACACACCATTGTGTCCCTTTCCCCCTTTATTCTCTATTCCCCACTCCCTGCTTCTGGGAGCCTCAGTTCTGGGTTCATTTTTGTCTGTTCATTCACTTTGTTTTTTATATTCCATATTTAAGTGAAATAATCCTGGATTTATATCCATTTTCTGACTTATTTCTCTTAGCATAATCCCCTGGAGTTCTATGTAGATTGTAACAAAAGGCAAGATTTTAGTTTTTTTATCGCTTAGAGTGTTATTCTGTTAATTATATATACCACATCTTCTTAATCCACTCACCTGTTACTGAGTATTTAAGTTGTTTTCTTAAATTGGCTATTGTAAATAGTGCTGCAATGAATGTAGACCTGCATATATCCCTTCAAATTAGTGTTTTTGCATTCTTCAGGTAAATAGATATCAAGGAATGGAATTGCTGGACATATGATAGATACATTTTCAATATTTTGAGGCTCCTCCACACTGTTTTTCTCAGGGACAGGACCAGTCTGCATGCCCACTAACAGTGTATGAAGGTTCCATTCTCTCCACACCCTTACCAAGACCCATTGTTTCTAGTCTTTTCAATATGGGCCATTCTCCTGGGTGTGAAGTGGTATCTCATTCTGGTTTTGATTTGTATTTCCCTAATGATAAGAGATAGGAGCATTTTTTTTTTCAAGTGCCTGAAGGAGAGGTGTCTACTTAACACTCTACCCGGAATATTAGTGTATCTTTGCATGAAAAGGATTGAATCATGGAATGATAGAATTGGATTTTATAAAATACTATTAAATATGACTCCATTACTTATCTTTACTCACTTTACTAATAAGGAAACTTATCTTTCAGGAGGTTTATTGACTAGCCTGAGGTGACACAACAGATTTATGACTAAGTCAAGAGAAAAATACATGTCTTGTGGCTGTTGGTATGTTTCTGTGCTATAATGAGGGTCCTGTTGAAGTCACCAAGCTGAGTGTTGTGCTTGTGAAGTATGTTGAGACTGCTGGATGAGTGGTTACCAACTCCTCTCAGCATTAATTATTTCAAAGGGTTGCCTTATGAAAATGTGTAAATTTTTATCAAGCTGCAGGCAGGACAGCACATGATGGCTTCCACTAGGCCACCCTTAGGGTTATCTATCTATCTATCTGTCTGTCTGTCTCTATTAATTTATCTATCATACATTGGACTCTAAGAGCCAAACTTTTGCAGTTAATTTTTGCATGTCTTCTCATGTCTTCTTATTCCCATATTTTCTGGTTTTTTTGTTTGTTTGTTTGTTTTTTATTCTTTAACTGAACGTTTTTCCTTTTCCCTAGAGTCTCACCCTTGGGACCCTGTGGTCACTGAGATGTTACAACACCAATGGTTTGTCTCTAACATATTTGACATAATAGCTACAAATTTCTGAAATCAAAAGTTCATAATCTTTTGAGTAAAGAATGGTATCTCCGGGCCTCCCTGGTGGCGCATCAGTTGAGTGCTGCGCTGTGGAGCTGTCGGCAGCACGCGATGCGGGTTCGACGCCCAGCCCGGGAGAATCCCACATGGTGTGGCAGACCTCTCCTGCCTCGCCCGCTGCTCCCCTCAGCAGTGTATTTCTGATCTGCCTGTTCTGCTTCCCACTCTGTCTCTGGTGAACCCTCTCGCCACCCCACGCCTCTGGCCTGTACCCCAGCTTGTATAAATAAATCTTAAAAAAAAAAAAAAGAATGGTATCTCCTCCAAGTGCTATTTTAAGGATTAGTCAGATACAGAAGAAAATAATCAGAACAAACAATTGAATAGTTAGTGCTATATGATGGCATTATAATAACTACTATCAATTCAGCATCTGTTTCATACCAGCCATATACTAAGTAACGTGTGTCTCACTTAATCCTTAAAACATCATGTTGTGGTAGGTATTATCACTATTTTGTAAATGAGAAACTAAGGATTAGGGTATGTTAGCAGTTTACTCACAGCCACAGAGTTAGTAAGTAAATGGTACACACATACACACACACACCTCTCATATAATTGCTCAGGGAACTAATCTTTAGTCAAAAAAATATTTACCTTAGAAAACCTTTCTTTTTTTTTTCTAGCTTAGAGACAAAACCAAACCTCTTAACAAAATACCTAATTATTTGATAAATTGTTCAAATAAAAATGGCCTTATTGGATTTTTTTATTATCAGTCTTTTCCTGAACACCTTCTGAACCTGGTTACATAGCTACGTGCAGGCACTGCCAGTGTGTGTTTGTGAGGCAAAAGTGCCCAACTGCCTGCTCCTCTTTGGTGACAGATAATCTTGTATCCTTCAAGAGAGCAAAACATAACAAAACTGAATCAATAGGACTGGAGGAAACTATGAGGAAGTGATCACTAATGAGGTGACTTAATCCATTCATATAGCAAAATGAAAATCCAGGTTGTCTTTATCAAAAGACAAAGTAATGTTCAAAGATGGTTTTCAACATTATCTTTTACAGAAAATGTAAATAGCCAACTATCTGCATCTAAAATGAGGTTTGATTCACCCAGAAGTTTTTCATGTCCATTTGTTTTGAAGACAGAGTAATATATAGAATGTATTAAATACGTAAAACAAAAATTTCACCTTTGTTTTGATATGCCACAATCAGGACTAAGATTATTATACTAAAACAAAACTACTGACATTGTTAAGAAACAGAAAACTAAGGAAGTTTCTGAAGCATCAAAGAGGTAGTTTATTTTTATTTTCCTGAAGTGGAAGGTGAAAGTCTAAAGCTCCTTGGAGGTTGTAATGGATCTTTTGCTTTTCCTAAGGAGCAAAGGGAAAAATATCTTTAACTCTTGGGGAAAAGGGTGGCAAGTACATTTTCCAGTCCTGTGATTCAGATGTTTGTCATTCATTAGTTGAGTCAACTATTGACTAATGGCAAAATGAAAAAGTCTGTTTGGTCAAAGGAAAAACAAAAAACAAAAACAATGATCTCAAACCTTTACATTTTTCATATAGGACCTCTGATTATAGACTGGGTCCTCTATGGATGTTAAATTTGGGATTAAATATCTCAAAATGAAAACATTTTGAAGACTCAAGGGAGTAAGTAATAATATTTCTCAAAAGTAGGTTACGGAAATACTAGTAGTGCTCTATTCTGTAAAGAGCTTTACCATATACAGACGTGGTACTAAAAATATGACTCACGGATCCATCTCTTGGGAGCTTGTTAGAAATGCAGACGCTTGACCCCAACTCAAACTTAGGAAATCAGCATCTGTATGTTAAACCAGGTCCCCTGTGATTCTTAATCACATTAAGGTTTGAGAAGCCTTGGTCTGCAAAGTACTTTTCCATATATCACCTCCCTACCAGCTTAGAAGGAACATAGGAGAAGGTGATATGGACCTTACCACACACAGTTGCCATTTCTCTCTAGAGAAGGAAAATATTGATAATATTAGCAACTGCTCTTCCTTAAACCCCCACTATGTGCCAGTCACTCTATATAGGTGATTTTATTCACTTCATACTCACCTTACCTCATGAGGGAGGAATTATTAGCTAGATTTTACAGTTGAGGAAAATGAAACTCAAGAGCTAAGTAAATCACACAACTAAGAAATGTTAGAGCCCAGATAGCTATCTGATCTCAGAGTCCCTGCTCTTTCCAAGTGTTCAAGAACATGGGATTATAGGGCCTCCCTGGTGGCACAATGGATTAAGTGCAACGCTGTGGAGCTGTTGGCAGCTGAGGCACGAGTTCTATGCCAGGCCAGGGAGATTCCCACATGGCGCAGCAGACTACTTCTGCCTCGCCCGCTGCTCCTCTCAGCAGTGTATTTCGATTGATATGCCTGTTCTGCTCCCCACTCTGTCTCTGGTGAACCCTCTCACTGCCCCACAACTCTGGCCTGCACCCCATCTTGTATGCATAAATAAATAAAATCTTTAAAAAAAAAAACAACCATGGGATTATAGCTGTGAACTTCAAACTTGGTTGCACTTTAGAATTGCCTGGGGGTTTTATTAAACACTGATGCCTAATGTCCTAATGCATTCAGGGTGCTGTGATAAAATGCCACAGATTGGGGGACTATGAAGAACGAAACTTTATTTCTCACAGTTCTGGAGTCTGGGAGTCTGAGATCAGGCTGACATCATGGTTGGGTAACCCTCTTCTAACTCATGGCAGAAGATGCTAGGGATCTCTCTGGAGCCTTTTTCATAAGAGCATTAATCTCATTCATGGGCCTCTACCCTCATGACCTAATCAGCTCCCAAAGGCACCATTTACTAACACCATCACCTCTGGGAATTAAGATTTCAATATATGAATTTTGGGGGCATGTGAAACATTCAGAATCAGAGATTCTGATTTAATTGGTCTGGAATCTGTGTTTAGCACTGGGAACTTTAAAAACTCCAATGTGTCTGTATCCAGAGGTTGAGACTCACTGGTAAATGTCTCTTCATTTGACACTGTCCCCTCCATCAGTATCAGCTCATATGACTTAGTTAACTTGTGTAGGTAGACATGGAAATTGCTTACACTGAAAGTGTCTGAGTGGTAACCTAACTACGTAATCGTTGTTACATGCAATGATCGCATTGTGTTTAGGGAGAAATTGATTATGACCACCCAGATTTAGCTAAATGTCTAAAGGTACATAGACATCTCTTGCAATCTTTATGTTGAGTACAGTTCTCTTATCTTCTCACAAAGCCTAGCCATCTTCTCCAGCCACCACTTAAAACCTTGTATGTAGTTCTGCAAGTAGGTCTCAGTATTTGGCACAGAAATGTGAACAGATATCAAAGTTGTTCTGATCCTGTTCTATCACTTGGTAACTAGCTTTGACTATGTTCTTTACATAAATATTTCATTGAATCCTCATCCTACCTTGTTTCTCAGGTGAGTAAAATGAGGTATAGAGAAAGTAGGTAATTTGCTGGAGCTCTGGTTCAACTCAAAATATTTTTTTAATATATATTTTTATTGTTATTTATGTCTTTTACATTTTGTATTCCCTTGGGTAGCCCACCACCAATTCAACTCAAAATATTAACGAAGAGCCAATGTTCTTTTCTCTTGGCCATAATTTATAATAGGTAGAAGGTGCTAGAGTCAATCTCTAGGAATTCATGTTAGTTTTAAAAAGACTTGAAGGATCTGATGTGACCTAGACCCTGATTTTAATTGCAGAAATATAGGAATAAAAACAGTAAGATCACTTGCTTCATGTGGCTCACATGAAAGGTAGACAAATGGGCTGAAGCAGCACTGCCTGCTAGATAATGAAACTCACATATGTAATTAAAATTTTTCTAATGGTCACATTTTAAAAAGGTAAAATTTTAATCATAATATATTTTAATTCTACATAAAAATATTTCAACATGTTACTATGAAAACTAATGACATTTTTTACACTGAATTTTTGAAATCCTGGTTAATTTTATGTAATACCATATCTCAGTGCAGACTTGTTATATTTCAACTTCTCAGTAACCACATGTGGCCTATGGCTACCATATTGGATAATACATCTCTAGAGAAACATTGAGGAAATCCTATTTTTGTACTTGTTGGGGGAGCAGTGATTAGGAAAAATTGGTTGTTGTTACTACCATTTTCTACTTTATATATTTTTTTATATCGAGGTAACTCTGGTTTACACTGCTGTTTATGATTCAAAGTTACAGGATCACACCACTTCAGATTTGTGTTACCATCCCACACCCACCATGAAAGCACGCATAGTCCTCCTCACAGTCCATTATGCTCCCTCCTACCTTCACTCTCCACCTACCTCCTCCCCAATAAGTTGCCTCAGTTTTACAGCCAGATGTCTAGGATTTGTTTTTGCTTAGGTTTTGTCAGACTTTTTGCTGAGTTTCTTTGTGTTCCACATATGAATGAAAGCACCCAATATTTGTCTTTCTTCTTCTGACTTATTTCACTTAGCGTGATTCTTTCCAGTTCCATCCAGATTATCACAAATGGCAAGATTTCATCCTTTTTCTATAGCTGAGTAATAGTCCATTGTATGTACACACACACACACACACACACACACACACACACACACACACACCCTTAATCCAATCATCTGTCCTTGGGCACTTAGGTTGTTTCCATAACTTGACTAATGTAAATGTGTTGCACTGAATAGACGTAAATATGTCCCTTAGATTTAGCGTTTGTACATTCTTCTTCTTCAACTAAATACCTAGAAGCAGAAATACTGATCATATAGTAGATCTATTTTTAATATTTTGAAAAACTTCTGTTTTCCAGAGAGGCTGGTTGAGTCTACTTTCTCACCCAACAATGTAGAGGATTCCTTTTTCTCTATGTCCTTGCCAATGCTTGTTATTTTTTTTTAAATGGGCTATTCTTAGAGTTTGTGAGATGGCATCTCATTGTGATTTTGATGTCCATTCCCTGATGATAAGAGATGATTGGCATTTTTTCATGTTCCTGTTGGGCATCTGTGTGTCTTCTTTGGATAAGTGTTTAGCTCTTCTGCCTATTTTTGGATTGGGTTTTTTGTTTTCTTTTTTGTTGGGTAGAATTTCTTTCTATATCTTGGATCTGTAGCCCCATGTAAGATATACGATTTGCAAATGTTTTTTCCCATTCATTAGGGTCTCTTTTCATTTTAATGATAATTTATTTTGCTGTGCAGAAACTTTATAGTCTGATGTTGCATTTGTATGTTTTTGCTTCTGTTTCCCTTGCCATTAGAGTCAAGTCCTTATGACATCCCTGAGTCCACTGTTGTGTTTTGTCTATGTTTTCTTCTATGTTTACTATAGTTTCAGGTCTTACAAGTTTTTAATCTATGTTGAGTTAACTTTTGTATATGGAATGGGAGAGTGGTTTAGTTTTATTCTTTTGCATATGACTATGTAGTTTTCTCAACATTATTTGTTGAAGGTACTTTTCTTTCTCTAGTACTCTTAGCTTCTTTGCTATAGATTAACTTTTCATGTAAGGGTGGGTTTATTCTGAACTCTCAATTCTATTTCATTGATCTCTGTGTCTGTTTTCATTCTAATACTCTACTGTTTTGATTCCCATAGCTTTGTAGTTAGTTTGCAGTCTGGACATATGATCCTTTGTTCTTATTATTGTCAGGATTGCTTAGATTATTTGGAGTCTTTTGTGGTTTCATATTTCATTAATGTTCTATTTCTTTGAAGAATGCCATTGAAAATTTCATAGGGATTGCATTTAATCTATATATTGGTTTAGTTATGATGGCCATTTTAACATTGTTATTCTTCCAATCCACGAGCAGTGATTGTCTTTCCATTTCTTTGTGTCTTCTATTGTTTTTTTTAATGAAATCTTATGATTTTCATTGTACAGGTCTTTCCCCCTTTTGTTAAGTTTTTTCCCTAAACATGTAATACTCTTTGATTTGATGTGACAAAAGAATTGTTTTCTTGATTTCTTCATTTCCTAGTTAATTGCTTATATATAGGAAACACAGTTGTGTTTGCAGATTGATTTTGTAATCTGCCACTTTACTTATTTATTGTTTCTAATTGTTTTTTAGTGGAGTCTTTAGAGTATTCTATGTATATTATCATGTCATCTGCACATAGTGACAGTTTTACTTCTTTCCCAATTTGGATTCCTTTTATAGCTTTCTCTTATCTAATTGCTTTAGCTAAGACTTTCAGTACTCTGTTGAATAGTTGATGTGAAAGTGGACGTCTTTGTCTTGTACCTCAATTTTTTACCATTGAGTATGATGTTAGCTATGGATTTGTCATATATGAATTTATTATTTTAGATCTGTTCCTTTTATTTTCATTTTTTGGGAGAGTATATATCATGAATGGATACTAAATCTTATTAAAATGTTTTCTCTGCATCTATCGATATGACCATATCATTTTTACCTTTCCTTTTGTTGAAGTGGTAAATTACCTTGATTGATCTGTGAATGTTGAACTATCCTTGATTCCCTGAAATAAATCCCACTTGGTCAGCTTTTGTTCATTTACTTATTTCTCATATCATTCATTTGTTTTTCTGAATTATGTTGTATTTCTTTGATTAGCTTTTCAGAGTTCTCATATCAGTTTTACTTGCTTTTCTGTGTTTTCATCTATTTATTTGAATTTCTTCATCATGGCTATTTGAACTCTGTATCTGATAATAAGATTTCCTTATTTTTAAAAGTGTCTGTACCAGTAACTTAGAAACTTGCTTCTTTTCCAACAGGTTGGTTGACTATGGTGGCATATGTGATTTTATTTGATTAGGTCCAAAGTCCTGAGCTTGCAACTACTGAGTCACAGGGTGGGGAGGGGCCTAAAGGTGTCCAGTGGCCGGTTGAAATGTGCTTGGGTAGGTGGTGCTGGCTCATGTTTGTGCTATCACCAGTGTCTCTCCACTCTAGTGTTCTAGACCCAAGTCTGACACTGAATTCTTTCACTGTGCTTCATGAGTTAGCATCAGTTCCCTGGGGCAGGAAAGAGGGCATGCATCCCAGTCCACTGCCCTTATTCTTTTCACAGGGAACCTAGCTCATTGAGAGCATCCCATCTCTTCTGCATGTATTTCCCCTTAGTCAAGGGCATGTGCCTATGTACAACTCATCTCTCACCTACCCATTATTGCTGGCTGGGGTTAGTGGCAGTAATACAGTTTGTGTTTCTGCTCCCTTGCCCAGACCACAGCCTCCTGGCATTTCTCTCTCCCCACCTCCTATTTAATGAAACATGAATATCTCAGTGTTCCTTCAGTCTGTGCTGATCTCTGATGTCCAAGAGGCATTCCAGTTTCATCCCAAATCAGAGACCCTCTGGGTGTAGCTCCTGTCTGGTTAGCTTTCAGATTATTCTTCAGGGTGTGAAACAGGGGAACCTTCTCTGATGCCATCTTGATCCAAGCCCTTATCATTTTCCAAAAGTCTGACATTAAGCTGAGTGTAATGCTCTTTACTCCTGAGGCAGCACCTCTATACTCCGTGCAATAATGCAGTATGTTTCTTAGATATGCTCAGTTGTAAATACTCTCATATGTCAAAATTTCAATCAAGCAACCTATTCCAACTCTTGACAGATAATATTTCTCAGCCTAACCTCGAGAAAACTTACCTGTGTCACACAGACCTGGTGATCCACTATTTCATCCTATTGGTAACAGATGTTACTATTAATAGAACCTGATTTTATAGTAATTATATCAAATCTTTTAAGAATCAATCTAAACAGCAGACTATATAAGAAAATTTTTAAAGTTTTACCAGATGACAAACTGATTGGAAGCCCTCTTCCAGGAGATGTAGGTAAGGCTGTCTTTTTGTGATCAAATAATTTGGGATACTAAGTCCTCATCTGGGATTTCATCCTGCACATGAAAGGCTTAGCATATGAAAGACTTTGAGAAGTCCTGTATTACTTTGTTTCACCTTGTGTTTCATACTTACTTGACCATGAAAAGTCATTTGTAAGCATTTCACTGGACACAGCTGCGCTGGTAAAGCAAGGTTCAGAAAACAAAAAACTAGAAGTTTACCTCTGTTATTTTGCTGTGACCTTATAGTCACATAATGGCTGCTGCCCCCATTAGAAGAGTAAGGCATAGACCCTCTCCTTGTTCAGTTAAAATTTATATTGTATGGACTAGAGAGTGACTCTTTAGGCCAACAGATCTTGAGAACTGCCATTATTTCTGTGGAAATACTATCTTTGCACCTCCTTAGTTGGAGTCATTGTGTTTAAGTGAACTATTGTAGAGAGCAGTACTGAGAGGAATGTGGACTATGGATTAACTGCAAATGCCTTGAAAGGATAGAACTGCTGCCCAACACTGGGTTCAAAAACTGGAAACCCCTAGGTCCCCTATGGTCAAGCCCAACTATATTTGCGATTTTGATCAACTGAATGTTATGGCCAGGGTCCAGCCCAATAATTAAACACTTTCAGCTGTCCTGCCTGCCTGTGTCTATGCAGGCTTCTCTCCTTTTTCTCTTTTCCTTAGTAAATTTGCTGTATGCTGATGAAAAAAAAATCTCTTTCATGAGTAGATTATTTTGTTAAGACAAGACCCCTTGTTCTTTTGGGGAACGATGCTTGTCTTTTATTGGCAACCCCACCGTGTAGTGTAGGAAAAGTTATCAGGATGGGATGTTCACTACATCAGAAACTGGGGACTCTGGTCATTGTAGAAACTACTCAGTGTTGCAGTAAATGATTTCACATCTGCTTGGACAAAGAACCAAACTTTCTCTCCCCAGTCTTCTTTAGGACCAAACTATCTTCTTTTGTTTTGTATGTTTTCTTTTTGTTTGTTTGTTTTTTGCCTCAGGGGTACAGTGTCTTTCAGTAGCAGAGTACATAGTGACTTTGCTGCTTTCTAATTTCCATTTCCCCTGATCATCTAAGAATTGTAGATGAGTATGTGCTGTCTCTAAGCTCCCAGTATGGTTTTTTTCCCCCACCTAATTTATGCAGATGCCTCATAAGAGAAAACTCATCCTTTTGTCTCTTACCCGGTTTTTTGTAATGAGTATGCAACATTTTAAAAAATTTAATGCATGGGTATGTGTAAAGCATTTGTGAATTGTGAATTACTTATGAGTGTGTTTTTATGCTGAATAAATTCCACTAATGATTTTGAAAATCACTGTTAAGCCAGTTAGCTTGTTGTACTAATGATTAGTGATACTCTTTCCTTTAAACAGACCTTTATGAACTATTGCAGGTAAGATGCACAGCATGAAAAGCAATAGGAATCCGCTTGCTATAAGCCTACACAGTACTGATCTATACTGATTTGTGTTACCAAGGTTCAAGGTCTAAAATATTCTTTATTCTCCTCCCCCAACTTAGAAGAGCTTTTGGCAGTGTTGATGATCACTAACACGAGCACCTGGAAGCCAGGGCCTGGCTTTGGGCATTGTCTGTGTGTGCACCTCCGTCCCTGCATCTATAACCCTATAAGTGCATGTGTCTCCCTGACCAGGTCATGAGCAGAAACCTTGTGTTCATTGCTTTTCCCTGATGCCCATTGCAGCACTACAGTAAATGTTTGTTGAAAGAATGATAAAGGTATTATAGCAAATTATATCCATGCCAACAGAAATTAATAAATCAAGTTACTTTTCACTCTGGATGGCTCACAGGACCTGATCCTAAGGAGATAAGAGAGGAAACAGGTACTCACTAACAGTAACCGGCTGTCTGACATTGGGCAGGTTGCTACCATTCTTTGTACTTCAGTTTCTCCATCTGGAAAATGAATGATTAATAACTTTACATCCCTCTGAGTAATACTATAAAGATAAAGGGAAGAAAGAGATGAGAACATGGTGAGCTCTTTGGAGGCAAGAGCTATGTAACACTCAGTCATCATAATTGCCAGTGTTATTATTTCTCTAGGGTGTCCAGTGTATTCATTTCAATCCTTTGAAGTACAGAGAGGAGGCTAGCTGGACTGGAGGGTACATACTGATGAGACATGGAAGATGAGGTTTAAGCAGTGTAGAATCTATCTTTTCAATATTGGGGAACCTATGGATCGCAAGTCAATGAAGTGAAAACCTGACTGCAGACCCATGGCTAGATCTCAGATGAGCAATCTAGTGATGATGTAAAACTCCACTGGCCTCCCCAAATTTTATCTTGTCCTGTATCTTCTGTCCTGCATCTTCACCTATATCCTGCCCCAGAAGCCTTAATTTATTGCCCAGATATCATTAAACACTACCAAATAAATATACTAGTTAAGAGCTTGGATTTTAAAATCAGACTGCCTGTGTTCAAACCTCAGTTTGCTACTTTCTATTTGTGTGATCTTGGGCAAGTTCACACAACCATGTGACCTCTGTGTAACTCATCTGTAATTTAAGGATAATTATAGTACTTAATTCATATGCTCTTGTGAGCATTACATTCAAATATGTAAAATGCCTGGAAGAGTGCCTGACATAGTAAGTCCTCAAGAATTTTGGCTGTTAAAATGAATACCACCATACACTGGGCATGGAGCTGGGCACTAGATACATCATCATTCTGTTATCTAGCTGTAAATCTGAGACCAGGATTTGGCAGCACCTAAGTGCATCGAGAACAGGACCAAATTACACTGGGGCACAAACCATTACTTTATTTATGAGTAAATATTAGCTCACCTTTTTGAAGGTCAAATATGGAAAAATAGAGATACGTGAAAAATTGCTATAGAATAAGGGAGAAGCAACAATGATTCTCAGAAGGTAAATAACTTGTCATATTGTTTACTGTGGGAACTAGGAGAAAAAATTGTTACTCAAGTTGGCATCCTTAGTAGATTCTCAAAAACATGAAATAGGAATAGAAAAATCATAAAGAAAAAGCAGGGAAATATGGGGGGAAGGTCAGATTTTAAAAAAGGGGGATGATAGAAGGAAGAATTGCAAGGAACCTAAAAATGTAAAATTTACAGTAAAGGTAGAACTGATAGAGTGGGAAACTGAATCAGTGAAGTGTAAAATTAACTCTACTAAAATATAGAAGAAAAGAACAAAGAGATAAAGACAAGAAGTACAAAGTGTTAGTGTAAGACTTCAGGATCTTTTCTCACTTTACTCCCACAATTCAGCTGACTGATATGTCATAAGGTGCTTCTACTGCCAGGAAAGGTTTGAGCCTGCTTTGCCCTATCTATATTCCTTCTTTGGCTCCTTCACCAATGCAGGGGAAAAAATGTTGTTTGGCCATATCCTTTACCCACTATTTTATTTTATTTTAAAATTATTTGTATGTATTTTTTACATCATTGTTCATTTTGTACAATCTTTGATTTCTCCTCTCAGGTGTAATCCCCATAAAATTACCACCATCAAGATACCCATGAACTGTCACCATTGTCTCTTGTGCTCTTCTCTCCCCATTTTAATCCCTCATCCTCCATCACCCTGCTGAATGTCTCCAGTTTATTTATAGCTTGCCTGCTAGTTTTGTCTTTTGTTTTTCCTGATCCTCTGTGTGGTTTCCCTATGTTTCTCCTTTAAGTGAAACCATCCGATATTTTTCTTTTTTCCTTCTGACTTATTTCACTGAGCGTAATACCTTCCAGCCTCATCCATGTTGCTGTACATGATATGGGTTTATCTTTTTGATTGCTGAATAGTATACCATCATGTAAATATACCACCTCTTCTTGATCCAGTCATCTGTTTTTGGGCATTTAGGGTGTTTCCATATCTTAATTATCGTAAATAGTGCTGCAATAAACAGAGGAATGCAGGTTTCCTTTCAAATTAATGTTTTTGTGTCCTTTGGGTAGATTCCTAGGCTTGTAATTGCTGGGTCATATGATAGCTCCATTTTTAGTAGAGGGTTGTCCACAGAGCTTTCCATAGTGGTTGGACCATTTTGCATTCCCACCAAGAATGTTAGAGATTTTCTTTTTCTCCACATCCTCACCAGCATTTGTTATTGCCAGTTTTTTTTAATATGTGTGATTGTCACTGGTGTGAGGTGGTATCTCATTGTGGTTTTGATTTCCATTTCCCTGATTATAAGTGATGTTGAATATTTTTTCATATGCTTGTTGTCCATTTTCATTTCCTCTTTGGAGAAGTGTCTTTTTAGCTCTACTGCCCATTTTTTTTTTGACAGGATTGTTTGTTTTGTTTTTGTTGAGTCATGTGAGTTCTTTGTAGATCTTTTTTTTTTTTTTTTTTAA